>PVJO010033767.1:0-11737 GCA_004026905.1 Hystrix cristata
TTGCAATTATTGGAGCAGTTTTTCTGTTTCCAGATGGTTCTTTGTGAAAAGGACTCAAATAAAACTGTTGCGATTTTCTAAGTGTTCCTAGGAACTGACAAGAAAAAACCCGGATTACTTGACTTTATGTTGACATTTAAGGGAAGAGGAAGCTATTCATCCAGGCAAGGTGGAAGGTTGATGTTTAATGTGTTCAAGTGCAGATATGGGGCTTACGCTTGAGGAAACTCAAGGCCCAAAAATAAATAAGAGGTGAAAGTACCAGGAGAGAACAAGGGGTCACACTGTTACAGCCATCTGGAAAGAAGGTGTCATGGATAACAATGGCTGATACACATGATGAGATGACTCATACCTCATTACTTAAAACTTACCAGTAATAAGAAGAAATGTCGCATAAATAAACATACTTGTAGCCTAGATCTACCTTCATCACAGGGCTCTGGTAGGCAACAGTACTAAGATCTTAGGCAAATTAGTTAATCTCTCAAGTTTCCTCAGTGGAATCATGTGAATAATACTCTCCCTCATGAGCTGGTGTGAAATGAAATGAACTACTACGTGGCAAGTACCTAAAACCATGCCTGGAAATTACTGGACTTGAAAATAGGAGTTTTGCAATTTAATTGCCATATTATTTTTCACACATCCTGGATGCAATTCTAGACTTAGTACATTTGAAGCTGTATATAGACATCCTGCTTGCAATAGTCTTGGGGGTTCTTCGTTACGGGGAACAGAAATTGTGACTAATGAGATATAAAATGTGTTTAAAAGAAAGGGAGGGTAACTCTTGAAACCCAAAGATGCCTAAAGAACCAGTTCATCACTCAGCTTCCAGGAATGTCGTGCAAGAGCATGGCACAGAATGGCCTTACTGTGTAAACCAGGGCCACTCCTACCCTCCACAGCCCCCTGCCAGGAGGAACAATTACCACCACTTTTCCCGAGGTCCTTTCCCAGCCACAATACACTGTGACCACTGCCACTCACAGACCAGCGCCCCTGCCACCGCCTCAGGCCAGTGGACCAGGCTGCCCTCCTCCTTCCTGCTGCACTGAAGTCACATCTTGCATTAGTGGTCTCACTGGTTGAGCCCAACGCCAAAGTTGAGGGAATCAGGTTTTGTGGGTTTTGTCTTGAAAGAGTTCAGATAATAAAGGTGTAAATTCTCCAAAACAAGAAGGATGTTCCACAGATGCTAGATGGCTGGAGAGATAGTACACCGTCTATTGCAAATCAACACCCAGAAGGACGATTTTCAGCACCTAGCGATTCCTGTCAAAGATACAGCTGGGTGGGTGCTCCTTGTTTACGTGATGAGTCTGCTGGGTCTCTGCGGGTTTGTCCCCATCCAGGATCCAGGATCCAGCTCAGCGCACCGTGGTGATCCATCTTAGGGTCTCTGGGCAGTAGGAACCATCGTTTTCTCTTTGTATGAACCAGTAAACACCAAAACTGTAAGCAATGGGTGCATAGCTAATATTATTAGCTTCAAAACTATTTACTTGCATATGCTGAGATAATTTTGGCTAACAAATATTTATATTAGGATTTCATACTTAATAAGTCTGTTCAACACAAGTAAAGGAAAATGGCCTAAATACAATGGCAATATGAGATTGCTAATAATATTGAGTTGGTGTTAATTAAAGACTTGGTTTGGGCCAGCTTGATGAAATGTCCAAGAAATAAATAGTGATGACGTGTCTTATCACACTAAATGCTACGAATTAGAATGAGGGTGCCAGAGAAATGGGATATTAAAATTTTATAACAAGGGGAAAATAATGGAAATAATTAAAAATTCAGGCTTTCGGTCTACAAAGTTAATATAAATCCAGTCTTCCTTAAAATAATATACATAAGGAAAGGATCTATAAAATAGTATCAGAGACTTAACCTTCAAAAGACATAAGATGAAATCTAAAAATAGCAAGAGTGTAAATATTTTACTTTTACTCCATAAAGAAAAAAAAATAACATTTTCTTCAGGTTGGGCTAGTTCACAGGAACATATTTTACATTCAAGTCACTATTAATTTTAATTTCTTCAACTTGGTATTCTCGGGCATTTCTAGCTAATGTACACTGCAAGTTCATCTATTTTTAATTACACTAAGTGACAAAGATTTTCAACCGTGCTCAGAGAAATTGAAGTTTATATGTCAAATATATTAATGTCACAGCTTTAAATGAACAAAATTTCAATATTGGTAAGAACTCTTCTCTCCTCAGCCAACATTAACACTAAATGGCATGTTTTTACTAAGAATGTTCTGTGCCCCTTATTTTATGAAGAAGAAAGATCTGAGGCTTTACCTGATTGTGTCAATTGACCAACCTCAGAGTTTATCAAAGCAAGACTTTGAAGCAAGCAGCGTTATTCCACATCTTCTTGCTTAAAACACTAGTACGAATAATTGTTAGCTGGTGTGTAGCAGGTTTTCTATGTGCCCAACACTGTTTTAGGCACTGCACAAGTATCTTGTGATTTAAGCGCCACAAAACTACAGGGTAGGTATAAATATTTTTTCCGTATTGGTGGTAAGAGTTTGAGGCACAGAGTAACTTGTGTTGAGCAGTTATAGATTTTGAGTGCATTCATCGGTCTCAGAGCCCAGGCTACTAAATATACTCCTCCTCTAAATTTTAGTCTACTTTCTTTTAAAATATTTCAGATTCTGATATGTTCTGTTTCAAGACTGAATGTCAAGTTGGAAAGTACATTTTGAAGTTCCTGTCTTAAAATGATCGGTATGTGAGAGGACCAGTATTACACCAGCACACAAGGCAGAGCCATCCACACCCACACAGAGTTAAAAGTTTGGGAGTCACATAAAAGAGATAAGAGAGAATACAGGAGGAAGTATTAACATGGAGAAAACATAAGGACTCGTGGGACTCGAGTAAGTCAGGGAACATGAGTTAGTCACAGAGGCCAGAGGTAATCTCCTGAACTGTGTTGCAGGGAACTAATAAGTAGGTGCTGCCTTTGTGGGGAGTAATTTCAGGCCAAGGATGTAGAAAGCCTGAAGATAAGATGACAGGAGGATATAATCTTTTTTTTTTTTAATTTAAAAGAATTGTTTTTGGATATAATCATTTTGGAGGAACTGAAAGCAGGTTAAGACGGTGCCTGAGAAGGGATGGTCAGCATTCCAATACTTGAAGATGGAGAAATATATTGAATAAAAAAATCATGTAGGGAATTTGAAAAGCCTGCACTTTAATCTCACAGAATTAGAAAATCATCAAGGAATTTTTAATTAAATCATACATTCTCAGGTTCATACTAAGATTTCTCAACCTGCAGAAGGGAGGATGGGCTGTAATGGAACAAGAGAGGAAACGGAGATCTAAGCTTTCAGGCTGTTCCGAATTCTCCAAGTCAGGAATGCCAGTAACCAGGCCAGGAGGATTTCAGCAGGGGAAGAGAGAAGTAGACAGACAGAGGAAGTGTTTGGGAGGTGGAATTTACAGGACGTAGGCTAAGTACATGTGAAAGATGACAGAGAACAGAGGGAAGTGAATGCTGGAATTTCTAATCATGGTCGTGGTACTGTAAATCAGGGAACAGTACACTACGGCATGAAAATTTTGAGTGCTGTTTTGGAATATTGAGTTTGGAGTGGCTGGAAAGAGAGCTAAGTAGCTGTATCTTTAAGCAATAGAACTTACGAGCCAGGAGAAAAGTTTAAGCAGCCAATGAACATTTTTTAATCATCATTTTATACTGGATATTGCAAAGAGGAACTTTTAGAGATGTCATCTTTTTTTTTTTTTAACTTACAAAACTCAACCTATGCAAGGGTCTAAAAATGTAAAAATTTAGGTATTTAAAAACAATATATTTATAAGATCATAAATGTTGCAATAACTTTCTTGTAAATGAGTTTTATAAAAATAGTAAAGTAAATTCATTATTACAAAACCTGCTATATCTCCCAGGTCAGGCATAGTTTTAGGATAGCGATGGAAAGACAGAAATTCTGAAACATAAAGGCTGTAATTTCCTTGTACTGGAAAAATAAGTGCACTATCTTTGTGATGACTTTGCTGGCTCGCAGTAATGAGTGAATGACTTCAAATTATATGAAGGTTAATTAACTGGCCATTCTCGATGAAAGTGTAACTCTGTCCTGGGTCATTTGTGAGGCACAGTAAATGTGTATCAGACTTAACTTGACATTCCTGTTCTGGACCATCCTTTGTTTTGAACACAATTCTAAATGCACTTTCTGTTACATTTTGTCTGCTGCTGTATGTATGAATTAGCAAGGTCTACAGAGCAGTAGGAATATACAGCTTAGATGGGTTAGATCTACCCAATGGCACAAGTCTCTGGAGAGATAGGAGTTTGAAGTGATTAGCAGAGGGACATCTCTCACAGGTCCCTACTGTAGCGGTCAGTGCAAAACTAATTGAAGAAAAAAGAAGTTTTATAAAAAGTAAAGCACTCAGCTGGTAAAAGAGGCCAAAAACATTGAAAATGCCTTGAATGATTTTTGTAAAGGGTAAGAAAGCATAGTAGGCTAGAAATTAGAGATGGCATGGATTCTTGCAACGATTCTGCCAGAGGCCTCATATCTGAGCGTGTAGGCTCTTAACTGCGCAAGTCTCTAAAGTTAATGTACCTTCTGCAGGTGTGCGCAGTTCCTTTATGATTTTATGGAGAATCTGCCATAGCAAGCAATGACTTTTTTATTCAGTCAAACATTTCACCTCAGGATGGAAAACACAGAAAAACTACCCTCTAGCCAGATGTGGAGGTCTGTACCTGCCACCCCAGCTATCGTGGAAGCCAAAGCAAGAGCATCCATTGAGAGCCCAGGAGTTCAAGACCAGTCAGGCAACACAACAAAACTCCGAGAAAAAATAAAATTTAAAAATGGTAACGAGATTAAAAAGTGGTAACGATTTTCAACAAAACTCTACCATAGGTTATATTGGTGGTTTTTATAGATGTAAAATGTACAGTTTAAAGAATTAAAAATTTGGTTTGACGTACACATCTCTGGCAATTTCAATAGACTGAAACATGTAGTGGACATTGGTTTGTGATATTTAACATAATATCTATATTGTCTTAAAACATTTCAGACATTTAGGATTTTAATTATTCTACTCAGCCCATTATATCTAGCTGAAATGATTGTAGAAGTGTAGCAAATGTCAACTCAGCTAACGCGATAAAATGACATTTGACTGGGATCTATTATAACTGGTATTGTGGCTCTTTTGACTTGTTTCCAGTACTGAAAACAAATATCACTTATTTTCATATTTTCTTTCTTTGGCAATATAACAACAGGCGAGTAAGCCAAGACTGATGAATAAAGCATGTGCTTGTCTCATTAATATTTTCATGATTAGCTGTTTGGGGATTTATGGATGCGATGCAGGGAACTAAGATTGAACTAGCGTTTAGATTCCCTCCAGATAGAGCCAGATGCCTTGTATTTTTATAAATATGAATATGTTGTGTTCATTGCCAAAGTTTTTATTATAATCCTAAATATCAAATTCCTGAGTTTTATGATTCAAAGTATGAGAAAACAAATGATTGCTTCATTTAAAATCATCTCATAATTGTGTGGTGGAGACAAAGATATCTTTTTATACTAGGAATGTTTTGTGTGTGTGTGTGTGTGGGGGTGTGTGTGTGTGTAGGGGTGAAATGAGAGAAAGGAAGTACAGAGAACCATTTATTATCTCAGTGCTTTGATAATGTTTTGTATTCCCAAGTATGTAGGCACGCGCGCGCACACACACACACACACACTTCCTAGGTCAAAACTAGTATCTTACTATTTCTCAGACTCTCAGACTATCTGATTGAGTTTATATTGTGATTTTCTGCTGATGAATGACAAAAAATGAAAACACGTAGAGTTATAACAGCAAGAGTATTGTACTCTTTGTGTATGGTAACTTCTGAATTCACATCTTGATAATTAAACGTGTGTTTCAGTGCATGAGAATATGTTATGTAAAATTTCCAGAGTTGTAATTCAGGTCCATGCAAACACAAGTCTTTGAATAAATACAGATGGAATTTATTTTAAATCAATAAACTATGTTCAAAATAGCGTGTGATCAAAGATTATGTTCCTTGGATCTTTTACCAAATGTGTATTTATCCATAGTGATCCCTGAAGTGTAGTTTTCCCCTTCAATAAAATGGTATAATAATCCTTAGAAATAATGTTTCAAATACTTAATGAGTAGAAAGGCATGAATTAGTCGAAGGAAAGCTGTTAGTTGAATCACACTGAATAATATCAATTCTTGTAACATGTACCTTAAATGTGGAGTGAGATGAATGTGAGAATTAAAATGAATTAAGTATGATAATATGTGTAAAGAACCAGAAGAAAGTGCTTACCAGATAAGGCCAAGTTAACAAATGTTAGCTGAGTGCTTTGTTTTCTTATTTGGCTGACTTCTCAGCCTTAATTGAATCAAAAAGTGAGATATTTTAAAAGGTTGAAGATTGAATTAAAGACTGATAACACAGATGAGTAATTCTCAAATCTAGTTTAAACCCTCCCAAAGGCAATGTAAATATTGCAATAAAAATATTTCTGTGTATTAGAATGGAATTTATAACGCATATTCATGATAAATGGAAGACACAGGAATCAATATATTTCCAGCTTAATCATGACATCTTCTTGTACTTATTTGCAATTCTTTGATTGCTAAAATAAACCTTGGTAAGTTAGTGCTACTGAAGAAAGCACATTGTAATCTCTCTGGAAGATCTTACTGGAAGACCCTGTGATTAGACTGAACTCTTCAGGTTTAAATTTATCTTTACACACTACGGGGTTAATTTCCAATGCACAGTATGAAAAATTCAATGATAATGAAAATTTCAAAAGTAACTGCTTGGGTGAATTTACTACGGCATATTCAAATTAGGTATTAATCATAAAACAATTTGTCAAACCTTCAAAAGGGTTAACAACCAGAATGACACGAGCGCTTCTATTTTAAGACTTCCATTACCAGCTGTGAATATCTATCCTACACAGCAGTTTACAATCTTTAATAGCTTCTTATATCATTAGTTTCTCAACTTGTAGAATTTCCTTCTCTTTGTAACAAATTTATTATTGGTGTATATAGAGTGAGAAGTAAAGGAGTTTCTATTAAATTTTCCTGTGAAATCAGCAAAAAGCTGAGGAAAACATTTTGACCCTAGCACTTTTTTTTAAACGTATGTTTAACTGCTTGATATAAGAAGTTGGTGTTCATAGGCAAACTTTATTTCCATATAGTAAAATAAAATTAAAACAAAACATTGATCAAGCATTTTTATGTCTAGTGTTATTCAAGGGATGCTATTTTATATGTGTGTGAACAATGAGAATTTGGGTAGGAGAGAGACTGGCGAAGTGCTGATTAAATTCACTTGCCTCTTGGGTTTGGCGTGAATTCCTCTTGCAGTGAACTGCAGCCAGATGACTAAGTTCATTGCCAGTGGACACGGATGGAAGTCATGTTGACCACTTTGAAGACATGGCCTGTAAAAAAGCCTTTCGCTTTCCATTTTCAATCATTTTCACCCAATCTGCAAGGGAAGGGGAGGGGCACTGTACTGAAAACCACATTTTTAAGAGGGTGGAGTTAGTGATAGTGTGGGTCCTTGAGCGAGTTTTTAGAGGAGACTCTCTCTGGAACCAAACTAAAATGCTTTCATTCCCATTAGTAATAGATGAGAATTTTCCTTTTTGAGTCTCAGTTGAAAGAATGGCGTCATAATCGCACCCTCTCTGTTTGGAACTTTGACCTTCATTTTTACCTCCCAGCACTGTGAGATTGCCGGTAGCTCTGTGTACGGATTCAGCCTGTTAGCCTCCATTCTCTCCATTGTCTCAGCTTCTCAAACTATGAAATTTTAGAATTACAAGTCTTAAGTGGAAGCACAGCTGGGAATACTGTCTTTTCTCCCTTTTCTAGTGTTCTTTTTTTCTCCTGGGATCTTAGCCCCACAAGCTCTAGCAGTTTGGTAACTGAAATTATAATGAGCTTTCCCCAGTACTGTGTGAGTGATGAAAGGTCTGCCTAACTTTTAATTTCTGACGTGCCACTTTCTCTTTGGATTCTGCTTCTTTTGATGCATACAGATTACGAATAAGCAGGAACCTCAAGGAAAATGCAAAAGAAAATATTAGACTCACTTCAGTGATTTTGTCTGTTCTCTGGGATTTGGGCCTCCAAATCCTGATGCCTTCCATGGTTTGTAATGCCATCAAAATTCTGTTTTTTGTTGTTCTATTCCTTTTATATTTCTATTATATCTTACCTGTGACTACTGGGTTGTTTTTGATAGGAAGGTTGAAAGGAGCTAGATTGAGCTGTTTATCTAGAAGCAGGAGTCTCTGGCTTCTCTTTCTAATATTCGTGACCTTCTCCTCATAGCTTGTCATAAATTGCCCCAGTGCTGATATGACGGAGTGCACTTATTTATTGTTTCATCTCTGGCGTTAAGAATATCTGGCCTCCCAGCAGGCCATTCCAGGGACTTTGTGGACATGCTCCCTATTGTGCTTTGCACTGTTCTTTACCTTCACCAGTATGTCCCTTGTGAAATCGTCCCAATTTTTAACATCCTTTAAAATAACAAACAGTGAGTCATTTTCAATAATGACAGTGTGGAAATATAAGTAGCGATTACTCTGGAGGCTAAAAAGAGATTCAGATGCTTGAAAGTCCCAACTTTCTCTCAATTTGAATAATCTTTCAGTATTGTTTACCCCAAAATATCAAAATTATCATGTGGTCTTTAGCACGAAGAATTATGCTTTAAATGCTCATTTTCCCACTCAGTTCTTCTAGGCTTTGTCTTCAATATATTATCATAATTTTGTGAGATAGATATTTATGTGCATGTAAATTTATTCATGTGTACCTTTCTGGGCATATTGCAGGAATTGGGCACAGTGTGATTATTTATGTCTTCCTTTGCTTGGTTAGTATTAACTAAATGTGATAGGCGATTATGATAAAATTCATGGGTGAAATAAAACTAAGAGAATGTGTAATTTCTAAATTGCTGAAGGAACTCGATGAGTCATAGAGAAATATATTCATAATTTCCACCTAGATACTCTTCACTCTCTTAAGCTTTCCTTGACCCTATAGCTTTCAGTGTCTATGTTTTACTTTGTTTATGAAATATCTAGTCTATGTCAAGGCTTGTGCTAGGAAGGTCATATATTATTTTAATTTTACTTATGATTATTCAGTTTCTCCTGATATATAGATTTGATATTTTGTATTCTTCATTATTTGAAATGCTTCTAAGTGCTTTAAAGCATATTACATATATTGTTCTTGCTAAAACTTAGTGATGTATAACAACAGATTCTAGTTAGCATTTGTAATTCTGTGTGTTGAACTGATGGGGCTCAGCTGGGCAATTACTTCTTGCAGTCATATACTGAAGGCTGGACTGATGGGCCATCTAAGATGGCTGAAAATAGCCTGCAGTTACTATTGGCTGTGGGCTGGTGGTCATGAGCCCATCGAGTCCCCGCGACTCAGGCATGCTTCTCATAGCATGCTGGCTGGGTCCTAGAGGGACCGTCATGAGAGGGAGTGTTCCAAGACCACAGAAGTAAAAGAGCCAATCGATCAAAGCCTGGGCCCAGAAGCTCTTCTGCCATCGACGTACTCATGTTTTATTGCTCAATGAAGCCCAAAAGGCAAAACCCTCCCTGACTCAAGGGAAAAATATACAGATGTCACCTGCCAAAGGGAAAATACCAAAGAATTTGTAGTTATTCTTATTCCATTATGAACATGTGCACACGTGCTTGCATATGCATTTGTAATTACTTAATAAATAAACCCATGGTTATTTTAAAATTTTAGATACACAAAAGTAGAAACTTTCTCTTTTCTTCTCCATAAATCCTCTTCTCTTTTCCATTAGTATTATTAGTAGTAATAGTAGTGGTAGTAGTAGTTGGACTTTATCCATGTGACTCTTTTCTATTTTCTAGCTATATTGTATTTTATTTTACATTAAAGATTTTTTTGAAAACTGCATTTTATATAACAATAGTCTTTATGTATATGCATATATACACATACGTAATTTAAAATTACTACCTAGTCTTCCTTAGTGTTATTATACTTATTTTATTTTACGGATGGTAATTTAGATATTTTCAGTCTTTTGCTTATTGGATTCAATATCATTCTTTTTTCATTCTTTGTACATGTGTAGCAGATATGCTAAGTATATAACCAAAGTAGAACTGCTAAATTGAAGGATAGCTACCAAAAGATAGATGCTGTGACTTATTTCTCAAATAGGCAATACCATTTTACCATTTTGACCAATATTTGAGGCCTGTTTTTTCCTTCGTTATTGCCAAATCTGGACAGTATTGTCTGTTTATTTAAAAAAATCCAATGGATTAAACTGTTTCTTAGTGTGTTTCAGTTTCAATTCCTTGGTTGTCAGTAAAATCAGTTAATTCTTCATTTCTGTGTATTGCCCATCTGTCCCTTATAGGCTACCTGTTCTTATTTTTAGTGTTCCAATGGCACTACTTATAAATTTTGTACTCTAATTATTTATGTTTGGTACATCACATAATTTCATCAAATGACTGTATGGGACTTCTATCTTGCTCTGTCCTTTCCATTTACTGACAAAAATATGTCTCCAACCCCATGGAGAGGCCAAAGCTACTCTAAGGTTGATGAAGGGATGGCGCAACTGTGAGAGTTTCATGGACATGGCCCAAGGGCTAGGAGGCTGAGCAACCTTTTGGGGAAGCCATACCATTCTTCACACTGCCCTCAATGTGTGCTGAATGTGGTGTGAGGGAGGAATGGGTCCTTGTCATTCTTTCTTTTTAGGGTATAGTTTGGGTAGCTTCCTGCAGTGAGATGTCTTGTTAAATTTGAATTTCAGCTGCCCATTTTTGGATTGGGTCTTTAAACTTTGGGTTTTTTTTTTGTGTTTATATAGTCTAGATATAAGCCCTTTGTCAGAGGAACAGCTGGCAAAAATTTTTTTCCCGCTCTGTGGGTTCCCTCTTTGCTCTGTTGGTAGTTTCTTTTGCTGTGCAAAAGCTTTTTATTAAGATGAGATCCAATTTGTTGACTCTTTGTGATATTTCCTGGGTAGTTGGGGTTTTGTTCATAAATCTTTGCGTACACCTACATCTTCAAGAGTTCTACCCGGTCTATCTTCAGCAGATTTAGTGTTTCTGTTTTAATATTTATATCTTTGATCCATTTTTGATTTTAGCGTAGTGCATGGTGAAAAATATGGGTCTAGGCTAATATCTAGAATACATAAAGAACTCAAAAAAATCAGACCACCCAAAATTTAAAGATCCAATCCAAAAATGGGCAGCTGAAATGAATAGACACTTCTCAGATGAAGAAGTAGAAATGACAAATAAACATATGAAAAAATGTTCGACATTACTGGTCATTTGAGAGATGCAAATTAAAACAATCCTGAGATTCCAGAAAGAATCACTCCAGAAAGAATGTCTATTATCAATAAATCAGCCAATAACAAATGCTGGAGGGGGTGTAGGGAAAAAGGAACCCTTCCCCACTGTTAGTGGGAGTGTAGACTGGTGCAGCCACTGTGCAAATCAGTGTGGAGATTCCTCAAAAAGCTAGGACTAGAAGCTCCATTTGACCCAGCTATTCCCCTTCTTGGAATCTTCCCCAAAGAATTAAAAGCATCACACCA
>PVJO010033768.1:0-11734 GCA_004026905.1 Hystrix cristata
CCTCCCTCCCTCCCTCCCTCCCTTCCTTCCTTCCTTCCTTCCTTCCTTTCCTATACTGGGGATTGAACCCAGAGCCTTTGTTCTGAGATGCATCCTCAGTCCTTTTCATCTTTTGAGAGAAGAGGACTCAAACTTTCTGTCCTCCTGCCTGAGCCTCCCAGAGTGCGGGCACCATAGGCCTGAGCCGCCACGCCTGGCTCCCCTCTTCCTAGGACTCAAGTTTCTCCCCCTGTAGAGCAGTAGTGGCAACCCTCGCACCTGCTCGTGGGGGTGTGGAGAAGTGGAAAGCATCCACACCTGTGAGGTGCAGCATATGTCTAATGTTCAATAAATGTTAGCTGTTATTTATATTTCAGCTCAGGAAAGCTAACAAAAGCAGCTCATAACTTGGTGAAAGGTCCAGGAGAAATGTGGGGTGGGGCAAGCGTGAAAATTCAACCTTTCAAAACATGCTGGCCAGATTCATCTAGCTGTTTTCATTCATGTTTCAGGAATCTTAGGTTCTTCTCCTAATCTTAGGTTCACTGTTTTAGAGACAGAAACAAATATTTATAGTATCAAAACGGGTTCTGAGATCATCTAGTCCAATCCTTCGTTTTCTAGATAGGGAAACCGAGGTCACCAGATAGCAGATGACATGGCCAAAGCCACACAATGAATGCAGACACAAGAGGACAGGAATCCAGGTTTCTTGTTTCCTCGACTACCACTATATTCCTGCCCTGTCCCAGGCTGTGTCTGCAATTTACAGAGTGCTTCAAACCCCTGTAATACGTGAAAACGTCAGGAAGAGGCGCGGCCCTTGTTTTCTTATTCCCAGAACAGGGTCATGGCTGCATAAGACCGTGGGCCCAAAGGGCTCTCTCTTTCTCTGACTCGGGCTCTGAATCTAGAAAACAGCCTGCAGAAGAGACCCGGGGAGCTCTTCAGCCACACGCCCTACTGGAGGTCTGTGTGGGAGATGCTCTCCCCCTAGTGGCGTGATCGAGGATGACAGGCAGAGGGGGGACTGTAGCCCAGGTGATGGGGGACCAAGATGCCACCGGCACTTCCACGACTTGACCTCCTCACCTCACTGTAATCCCAGCCCTGTAAAATCCCCTCTTTACCTAAAAACTTGATATTCTTGTCAGTTTTTTACACTGATTTTAACATACTGTGTTACGACAGTATTCATACTGATTACTGAGTTTTGAGGCACTCTTTTAACCTTTCTGTACGAGGTGAGTGCCTCATTCTTACCCCTCCCTCCTCTCCCAGTCGCTGCTTTGGTCCAGCGATGCAGGAGACCCCTGGTGCAGGGCGTGCCTGCCCTCATGAGGCCTGGCGTGCAGTGAGGGTCTCCAGCTCTTTGCACCACATGGATGAGAGCCTCAGATTCCTAAGTACTTCTTCAAGAAGGATGGCTGCCTTCCAAAGTGTGTCCTGCATGAAAAACACCTTTGGATGAAGGACAGTCATACTGCACAGAGATGTGCATAGAGCTGCATCTTCCCCAGCGCTTGCAAATGTGAAGACCTAGCGGCAGGCCCTGGCTGCTGAGGCTCCTGGGAGGCAGCTGGAGCTAGGAGAGGGCCTGGGGCCCAGGGCCTCTGGCAAGGCTGCCTCCTGGGGCCACCTTCATTTGCACCTTCCTCGGAGTGGCTGCCTGAAAACTCCAAGCAGCCACCCCGAGGAAGCAGCTACCCTTAAAATTGTCAGGATAAACCAGAGCTCATTTTTGTCCTCATCTCATTACCAGAGATCCTTCCGCTCCATCTCCTGCTTCTGCCCCACCTGCCGGAAACTTTCCAATCCAAGGAAGACAAGACTGGGTCCCATCCCACCCCACCGCCCATAGAATGCCAGGCAACGCCGTGACTCCCACCACGCTCCCTAAGGATTCATTGGTAGCATGGGAAGGAGACCTGGGTTTAGGGTCAGGCCAAGAAGTGGCAACCACAGAGATTTGGGGTCTTTCCCACCTTGCTCAGGTTGGATTTATTACCCAGGTGACACGGGATCAAGTCACCTCCCTGTATCTGGGGGTGGGCATGGTGAGAGGAAGAAGTAGTAGCTGAAGGCTTTCCTATTATTATTTTTAAAGGAAGGAAACAATTGCTTACAAATGAAGCAGTTGTTCATATTTGGAAGCTGGCCTTCCCACAGGGGCCCTGGACTAGACCCCACCGACCTTCGTGTCTGGGCCGCAGACATCTGCCTGGGTTTCTCAGAGCCATCAAAGCCCAGGGCATTTGTGGCCCAGGGAGAAGGCCGTTACATTAAATAACCTCATTTTATTAATGTCAAGGCTGCTTCTTCCGGGGCTGTCCCGTGCAGCATTTCCTTGTCCCCGAGGGCCCCACTAGGGGTCAGTGAGAGCCAGCCTCCTGGCTGGGCATCCGAAAGCCATCCGCAGCAGCCTCTCTGTGGGGCTGGTTGAGCTCTGCCATCTACACTGTGGCTTCGGAGGCCCTTGGACTCCTGAGCCCTGGAAATACGTGGACCAGGTGAGATTTGCTTGCTGGGCCTCCGTTTCTGCCATGCTAGAGCAGTGGTTCTCGAGAATTTGTGGATGTCCTGGTCTAGCTCATGAACTGAGAAGTCGGCCAGCAAGTGATTTGTAACTAATAATAAAGCGCCGAGGTCTGTGACTGACTGGACCACTCTGAGCTGATTCGGGGTTGTCCTTGTATTGATGTTGTGCTTGTTCTTGCACCCTGATAAGCTCTCTTGAGGGGAAGGAACTCTTTACTGTGGCCTGGCTCTGAATGCTGGATCTGCCAGCCTCACGCCTCCCTCCTCCCTCCCCATCCCTCTGGCCTTCAGTCACTTCCTCACAGGGCCCAGCTGCTCCCCGTCTTGCCGCTCCTTTGCCGGGGACCCCTCCTCCCAGTGCTTTGAAGTTGCTCTCTGTCCTGCTCCGGGCTCACTTTAAAAAGAAATCTCACGATTCATCTTGTGATTTTTTGACTTTATGCTGATGCAAAGAGCAATATGCATTCAGTAGCAACTCTCCTTTGAATTTTGATCTTTTCCCTGTCACTATGCAGTTGGACAGTGGCAGAGGGTGCACGACTGAGACTCTGCAGTGCGTTGTGTTGCTCAGGTGTGACGGATGCTCTGTAGGTGCTGGCTTGGGCATGTTCAGCTTAGCGTGGGCTTTTCTGGACATAACCCCAGTGTAAGGGCAGGAGCATGCGCACAGACTTGGAGGAGCCCCAGCGCCTTGGGCAAGGAGGTTGGGGCTGGTTCTTGATCTACCAGTGGTTACAAGGTGTCACATAAATACAAATTCATTAAGCTGTCTACTTCAAATTAGTACTCTATATAAATAAAGCGATGAACTCTTAGAAAATGTCAGCCTCTTCCCTGTCTCCTGTTATTTCTACTACACTCAACCATGGCCCATCTAGTTCTACTCCAACATTGTGCTAGTTGCTTATTTACTAACTGTCTCCCCCAGTGGTGTGCAAGCCCTGTGCGGGCGAGAAGCCCACCTTGCTGCTGCTGTCACCTGCACATAGGTGCAGCATAATGCCTGCTACATGCAGACACTAAGACAGTGAGTGAATAGATAAACCGATGAATAAAAACACTTGGATTTAATGGTGGAAAAAATTTAAAAATCGGCAAAGGAGGTCAGCCCGAGGAGAGGAGCTTCTGAGACTCTGAGCCCCAGCGACAGTTCAGGTCTTGCTCTGTGAGCAGGTCCAGCAGCCTGGTCTCTGCCTGGAGGTCCCACATCGGCCAGTCTATAGCTCATTGGGGTCGTCCTGGTCCGCATAGATGAGGAAGCCTGTGAAGAGGCTGTCGGTCCAGTAAGGGTCGTAGAAGAGCCCATTCTGCTCTGAGTAGAAGATCTGCAGCCAGACCTCGTCACCCTGCTTGAGAGCCAGGATGGTGGAGCCCGAGGCCACATCGTGGTTGCCAGTGTTGGCATCAAAGGTCCGGATGCGGTACTGGCCGTTATGCACGAGGCCGATGGCCAGGTGCTTGTTGGCCAGCGTGATGTCGTAGGTGAAGTAGTAGATCCCCGGCACGCCACAGATGAACTTGCCACTGGACGAGTTGTAGTGGCCACCCTCATTCATCAGAATCTTGTCAAACTTGATGGGCAGCCGCTCCCGCGGGTAGCTCTTGGTCACCGCCACCGAGAAGGCTGATTTGGCCCGGCTCGTGCTGCAGCTGCAGGGGCCTGGGAGGCCCGGCTCACCCTTTTTGCCCTTGGGCCCCTTCTTGCCTGGTGTGCCATGCTTCCCAGGGGTACCACTGACCCCCTTGGGACCGCGAGGGCCAGCCAGCCCAATGGCCCCAGCTTTGCCCTTTGGTCCTTGTTTTCCCCGGTTACCTGTCCGGCCAGGTGGACCTGGAAAACAGAGCAGCAGGTGTTAGGGAGGATCTCTCATGGGCCCAGGAAGAAGCTGTGGGCCCTGGCTTTCCCCCCGGGTAGTAGGAGCCCAGAGGAAATAGAAAGAGCAAGAGAGCTTTGGAATAACAGAAATGGAGCAAATCTTAGTTGGGAGTGGTGGCAGTATGCCTAAAATCCTAGCACACAGGAGGCTGAGGCAGGAGGATTGCAAGTTTGCAACCAGCCTGGGCTACATAGCAAGACCTTTGGAGAGGGGAAGGAGAGAGAGAGTGAGAGAAATGGAAGGGAGAGGGGTGGGGGAGAGGGAAGCAAAGTGGAGAAAAGGGGCAAATCTTGATGGTATGACCTGGGGCACTTTCCTGGTCTCATGGCAACGCCTTCCAGAACCACGTGGATCAGGGTGAAAAGAGTAACCCAACAGTTCACATTTTTTCCTTTTCCTACTTTTTTTTTTGGTGCTGGGGATTGAACTCAGGGCCTTGCATCATTTTCCTACTTTAAAGAAGAGCCTGGTTTGTCTGCTAGGTCAATTCTTCAGTGAGCTGTTCTGGTACAGGGTTGAGAAGATAATCAGAAGATGCCTCTTGGCTCAAAGAACTGACTTTAGTAAAATTCCTGCCTAGTTCACAGGGGCCCTGCCCACACATACAAAGGTTTTCTTGTAGCATTGCTTAAAATAGCAGAAAAAAAATAGAAACAAACAAATGCCCATCCAAAAGGAAATGATTAGAAAATTATGGCCCACCCATACTGTGGAATTCTATACAGACATTTAAAACCTGAGTTATATTAGTGTGTCCTATATGAAACCATTTCTAAAGTGTGCTAAGAGGAAAGGGCCTGTGGAGGCATCTTTTGTTTTAAAGGGAAACTACAATCCTAAATATTTCTATACCCTCTTAGGTGCACAGGACGATGCCTGGCTTAGGGAAAATACTGGCTAAATATGAGCTGGCGTACCCTGCAGGCCATTTCACCCAGAAGTGATTTCCTGCAGGCCGCTTCTTGGTTTTTGAACATTAATATTTCACAAAATATACATTTCTCTCCGTATAACATTTTTGGCCAGTGACTCTATTGGACACACTTACATTTATGATTGCTCAACACAATGTGTTTTTGGTTTTTATTTTTTCACAACATGTTTCTTAAAAAATGGATACAAATTTGAGTTACATCTAAAGACAGTTGCGCGAGTGGCTGAGCGGCAGAATTGAACGTGGAGGTCTGAGTGTCGCTCAAGGCCTATTCTGAGGTTGCTGCTGCTAACAGGCATCCTAGCATCACCAGACACAAGGCAGCTGTTTGTGACAACCACATGAATTGGGCAGTTGTTAGGGTTTAAAGCCGGATGTCTCCGCAGAACCTCGTGTGTTCAGAGGTGGCGCTCTTGGGAGATGATTGGATTTTGGGGTGCTGTCACCCACTGGTAAAGTCACAGCTAGACGTGCTCTTAGGAGGTGGGGCCTGTGTGGGCAGCAAAGGGACCCTGGGGTATGACCTGCCAGGGGTGCTCTCCCTGCCAGACTTTTCCCTTTGCTCTGCTTCCTGGCCACAATTACATGAGCAGCTTCCTGCTGCTATTCTTTTCTGCCACACTGTGTCTGCCCGAGGGCCAGCATGGACTCTAACCATGAGCCAAAGTAAACTTCTCCTTTAGTTTGTGGGTGACAGGCATTGTGTCCAGGGACAAGAAAATGACTGAGACAGTGATCAAGGAAGACATTTTTAGGCATTTTACATTTTGAGAAGGTATGATATATACCTGTGTAGGCATCTTGGTGTGTTTTAGAGTTTAGGGTTAACATGTAATGCATTCACATTTTTGCTATTTTAAATAATTGGGAAATAGATTTACAAGCAGCATTTTCTCAGGGAAAATCAAATTTTCAGGAACAGATTGCTTATGTCAAGTGCCAGCAATGCCTGGTTATTATTATATTCCTAGAAATGATATATGTGGTATTATTAAATACCTAGAAAAAGGCCAGGAAGCATACAAAACTAATGAATTAACAGGAGTTACATCTAAAAGATGAGGGAGAAGGTGAGAAGAGGTTGTGACTAAGAAGAACTTCTGCTTTATTTCTGTTGTTGAGAATAATACGAGACTCTTTTTGTATTAGTTGTATCATTAAAAAAAAAAAGCCAGGTGTGGTGGTGCATGCCTATGATCCTAACACTCAGGAAGCTGAGGTGGGAAGAACGGAAATTTGATGCCCCCAGACTACAGAGCAAGACTCTCTCAAAAAACCAAAAATAAAAATAAATAAACGAAAGAGAAGGGAGCCTAAAGTTGTAGCTTGGGGTAGAAGATGTTCTGGGTATAAGTGAAGCCCTGGGTTCAATCTCCAGCACCAAAGAGGGGAAAACATAAAAAGAAGAAAAACGTGAAATGAAGAAAGTCACAAAGCTGTTCCTTGATAAAATGAAAATAAACAAAAGGTGGAGAAGGAGCCTGGAGAAAATGAGGAGAGATGATCATTTTGGCTTAGGGCGTTTTCCCAGAAGAAATGTAGATAAGGACCCTTTCCTGGAACCTCTACCATGGTTTGTGTGTTGGGCTTCCCTTTTTTTTTTTTTAAACTGTTTTTTTTTTGTTTTTTTTTTTTTTTTTTTTTTTTTTTTTTTGGTGCTGGGGATCGTTTTAAACTGTTTTGCTTGTTTGTTTGTTTGAGATAGGCTCTCTCTGTGTGGTTCAGGCTGGCCTTGAACTCACTGTGTAGCCCCGGTTGGCCTTGAACTTGTGTTCCTCCTGCCTCAGCCTTCTGGGTGCTGGGATTACAGGTATGGGCCTACATTTACTTCTCAAGACCTTTCCGCAGGTGGATTTGTTGTGTGGCGGGACAGTGGTCGAACATGATCCTGACTTCATCTGGGTTCTGCATGTCAGCACTCTCCATCTCTGTCTCCCCACATGCCTTTCTCGGCAGGGGCTCAGGGTGTGGCAGGAGAGATGGCCAAAAGCAGCCCCAGCCTGCACCCACTCACAAACACCAGGGGGGGCACACGACCCTGTCCTGGCAAATGGTGGCACCTCATCCCTGTGATCCAAGTGTACACATCCAGGCGCAGGAAGGCCAGCCATTCAGAAATGTGCTGTATGGGTAAAACCGTGATGATACGGTCTCGAACCCACCTGTTGCCATTTAAGAACTTCCGAGCTTTGTGAGGATAAATCACACACACACACACACACACACACACACACACACACACACAGAAGGAACCCTGATGACGATATTTAAGCTCCTGGACTTAGCCATTTCTGAAGCTCAGCTCCAGTAAATTCTAGTGGAGGCTATGAAGTGGGTTTCTCTCACTTGTACCCAATGGAGTTTTGAATAGTATTTCAGGAGATTTGCTCAAAGTCCCTTAGAATTCAGGGGTACAGCAGAGGCAGGAACAAGTGATTTGATGCCCTCTTTTCCTTTCAGAATTTACTGTCCTGTTTATAAAGAGTCTTTTGGTTCATAAAGAAAGGCATTAATATGGCCTTAGTAGCTGCACAAGCCCCATCTGGGATGGATGCTGTCAGCCACAGGTGCAGACAGGAGGCGCAGGCCGCTTACCTTCCTCGCCGCTGTCCCCCCGGTCCCCATCCTGGCCATCCTGGCCGTCTTTGCCAGGGAAGCCCATTCTTCCCACGGTTCCTGAGGGCCCCGGGGCTCCTGGGGGGCCGGGGGGGCCTTGGGGGCCAGGCAGGCTGCAGACGAGTTGAGGGGAGCCCTTCTGGAAGTCTCTGCGAGCGAAGGCGGCAAGCAGTGGGTCGGCGGCACAGGGGAGGGCACATGCCAGCAGCACCCAGGGGATCATCGTGGCCGCCTGTGGGAGCAAGAGAGCTGTGGCAGGTGAGTGTGGCTGTGGCACTGGCCTCCTGGATAGTCTGAAGGCATCCAGAGGAGGAGCAGGAGCAGGAGGCAGCTGGAGCAGCTCCACTGTCCACCGATGACAGATGGACAAGGAAAATCTGGGGTATATGTCTAGTGGAATATTATTTAGCCTGGGAAAGGAAATCTTGCCATTTGCAATAATATGGATGAAGCTGGAAGACATTATGCTAAGTGAAATAAGCCATTCACAGAAGGAAAACTACTTCATGATTCTGTGTAGATGAGCTATCTGTAATAGGCAAACCCACAGGAGCAGAGAAGGGAGCCAATGAGGGCCTCCCTGTGACGGGGACTTGTGAGGACTTCTGCGTTCGTGGGGACGCCCAGTGAAGTGTAGATCCACACCCTGTGGAGGTGGCCTTCCACCAGGTGTGCTTGCCAGTGCCCTGTGCACCTCCCTTTGTGCTTCAGTTTGCTCTGAGCAGCAGGCACAGTGGGTTTCACAGGTGGAAAGGTTGCAGCCCACATGTGTGTACTCATTCTTGAAGAATCTTGGGCAGAACACACAGGAGACGGGAGCACAGAGCCTGGCTTGAAGCTGCTGCTAGGGACAAGGAAGTCCTGTGGCACTATGTACAGAAAGACAGAAGAATGCAGAAGCACTGGGTGCCTGGTCCTCTGGAGAGCTGCGGAGGTGGCTGAGTGGGTGAATGCAAGAGGGTGTTGAAACTGAGCTTCCCACCTGGGCACTAAGACACACAAGATGCTTCATGCCAAGTGGGGAGATAGGCCTGTGGGGCAGAATGTGCAAAGGAACACTTTGAGAGCCCATTCCATGGCTCTTGAACTTGTCAGATCAAGATTTTAAAAATGTGGGATGGGACAGTGGACCATGTCATTGGGAGTGGGGCGAGGCAGTAGACCAGCATTTGTGGCCTGGAGGAGGAAGCAAGGTGAGAGGCCATAAGCAAGGAGGAAGCAAGGTAAGAGTGTGCTGCTGCTCTGAGGGGGCGTGCTGCTGCTCTGAGGGGACGGGCCGATGACCTTTAGCCTTGCCCTGTACACGGAAAGCGTAAGACATCCTGCAGTAGGCCTCGATGTGAGCCAAAGACATCCTGATGGAAATGTGTCATTCATCCATGACAGATGGACATACCACAAGGCCACAGCCGAGGGGGAAGCCTGGGCTTGCCAGAGAAAAGCAAATGTGTACTGTCTGCGTCACAGGGGTTACTGTCACAGAGCCCCCTAGGAGAACCCCCACGAGACAGGCAGCTTTCCACGCCTGCCAGGCCAGCGAGGCAGAGCAGGAACCCTCACTGTCCCCTTATCTGTCCTCCCTTCAGTCTTCAAAGAGGTGAGCTGAGAGAGGCTGCAGATGACCTTGCTAGTGTTACACCCACTGCGGGAGCAGGAAGGAGCAAGCGTTTTCCCTGAATGAAGACTAGAGTGTGGATGACCTGCAGGTGGAGAGCTCAAGGGGAGGCTCCCTGCTGAATAAATTTAATAAAGGGGCAGAGAGAGGCAAAAGTGAAGTTTCTGGGTGGGGGGAGGCTGGTGGTACTAGGGATTTAAAGTTGCAGTTTGATGTCATCTCTTGTATTTCTAGTGTCATACTTGCTCTTGATAGGTTGCATAAATAATAGAAGAGGTGGCAAGCAGGTATGGCAAACGTCATGGAAGTGTTAGATCAATGAGAGGTACCTTCAGAAAACCATCCCCAGGCCCAGTGACTGGCCATGTCTGTCCCTTTGCTACTGAGGGATGAATTTTAGTATATATGCTGCCGAAGCGAGCATCCTGCTGAGGCGTGAAAACTGGTTGTGAGCTTGTGAGCTGTGGCAAGTCTGGGCCTCCCACAGCAGGAACTGAACTTGCACTGCAGGAGAGAGTGAAGAAGGAAGCAGGCTGGAATCCTGCCAGGAAGGAGAAAGCGAGGTGAAGTAAGGAGTGTCATCTTCACCCTGCCCTGTCTGCTGTCCTATTTGTTTTTTTTTTTTTTTGCTGTCCTATTTGTAACAGTGACTTTTTTCTTTGCATTGCTGTGGCTGGAATCCAGGGTCTTGTGCTAGGCCAGTGCTCCACCACTGAGCTACGCCTCAGGCCTCATTGAGTCTCTTGCCCTAAAGGGGACGGGCGGCCACAGCTGGCTGGACACGCCCTAGCCTGGGTGGTGGGGTGGGGGAGCTGTGCAGCTCTGGGACCCACAAGGAAGAAGGGTTTCTTAGATTTGGAGCTGTGAGGTGTCTCTTCCCCAGAGAGCGCCTAGAGCCAGGAACTGTTTTGGAAATAGAGAGACTAGACCAGATGGGTGCTAAATCTGGCAGGGAGAGGAGGCGAGTATCCCCGCCTCCATGGTACCTCCAAGATTTAGCTCAGTGGTTAGAGTGCTTGCCTAGGAAGCGCAAGGCCCCGAATTCGATCCCCGGCACCAAAAAAAAAAAAAAAAAATGCTGGGGATTTAGCTCAGTGGTTAGAGTACCTCCAAGAAAAACTAGTCTCGAATCCTCCTGTCTGTCTCAGCCTATGCTTTACCCTCACCCCAGTCCCCAGCACCTGGCCCTGAGAATATGGGGCAGGGGAGCAGGATGGTTAGAGGGGAGTCAAGGATTACCCCCCTCCCAGTCCAGACATGTTAACTTCCAGGGCTCTTGACCTAAATTTAGAATCACAAACTTGGGGAGGGCTCCAGCCCGCCTCAGTTGGAGATGGGGAAATGGAGACAAAGTGACTTTATTACACACCTACAGTGCTCCGGGCACTGCATGAAGAGCTCTGTCCCCGCGTCCAGGAAACCCTACCAATGCAGCATGCTTATCGCCCTGTTTTTCAAAGGAAGAAACAGAGCTCCCAGAACTGAAGTGACCTCCCAAGGTCACGCCCTCAGGGCAGTGGAGACATCCTAGCCCCGACTGAGTGTCTCTGAGGATGACTGAGTGTCTCTGAGGATGACTTATCCTGCTCCAGCTTGTCCTTTCCTCTGCTGGTTTTGTATTTTTTTTTTTTTTTTACCTTTTTCCTCCCATTTTAGAGAAGAGGAAACTAAGACTCAGAGAGGCGAATTTGCTTATGTTTACACTAGTTGGTGGCAGAAGTTATATTTGAACTTGAGTTTGGCTGCCCTTAGCACCCAAATGCTTTCCATTATGTCAGCATTTCTTAGATGTTTTTCCTCCTAAATATCCTGAATTACAGAAAAGACCTTGAAGCTTATGCCAAGCCACACACAGAAATAGAAAATTTTCTTTGCTATCTTGTGTTTTATTTTATACTTGTATACACACACGCACATGACGTGACTGAAAATGTAGACGTGCTGCTTTTCCTTTCTTAGGATAGCCTGAGTATGAAGATGCTCCAGGAAAACCTCCTGTCCTTTGAGAGGCCCACGTGTGGCTTCGCCCTGGGGAGTGGTCAGGGCTATGCGCCCAAGAGCTGAGCCCACGGAAGGGAGTGCAGAGAGCACACCGTTAGCATCCTCAGTGGATCCTGCGCCCGCAGCCCTCTCCCTCCTCCGCTCACTGCTCCAAGCTCTTCCGCTCTGCACTGG
>PVJO010033769.1:0-11731 GCA_004026905.1 Hystrix cristata
CTGAATCTCCACACCCTGAAGCCTTTCGGTGAATATTTTAATCTGAGCCGGAAGGGACCCGCCTCCTGAAGCCTCACCTCTGAAAACTCGTATTGGCAAATCAACTTGCACATATCAATTTGGGGAGACGCATTCCAATCTAAACTGTAGTCAGTGGTGACTTTTCCCTGCAAATTAGTAATAAATATTAGTGAGACTTTTTAGGGAAATTGTTGAACATCTATAACATATCTGGGTCATCTTCAATCCAGTTACCCCTCCATTCCTTTCACCTTCCTCTCTTCCCATTTGCTGTCTCTATAAGACTATCTTTCAGCTTCCACTCAGCGCTCCATTTTATTTAGTTACTCAGATAGAAGAAAGCGCAGTTGTGTGCCATTTACTCCCTGTTTGTCCATTGAGTTAATTGCTGGTTTCTTTGGGGCTTTTGTTTTTGTCACAGATGCTGTGGCTCAAAGTGCCTGCGGTTGCTTCTGCATGCTGCACTCTGCTGTGCTGATTCTCCTGTCTGCTTTTGTGGGGGTCCCACGCTGTTTTGATCACTGTAGCTCTGTGATACAAGTGGAAATCCTGGACCATGATGCCTCCTGCTTTGGTAGTGCTGTCCAGGAATGTTTTTGCTGCTCTGGATCTCCTCTGTTTCCATTTGAATTGTAAGATGTTTTCACGGGAATGCTGATGGGAATTGGGATTGTATTGAGTCTCCGTGTAGGGGTTTGGGAAATATTTCCATTTCAACAATATTCATTCTGCCTGTCCAAAAACACGAGGTATCTTTCCATTTTAAGATGTGCTCTTTGCTCTTTTTGACACTATTTTAATTGTCATTGCGGAGGCCTTTCACTTCCTTTCTTATATTAATTCTTAGTGTTATGTTCGGAGGTGGACTGTAAGCTGCTGTCCTGCTAGAAAATATATTTCCCGGCGATCGTAAACCCAGCTACAGTAAAGAATTAAAGAAACCGAGTTTCAATTAAGAGAAGACAATTTATTTAGAGAACAATTTATTTAAAAGTGATGAAAAGGGGGGGGAAGGAGATGATAGATAGCTACTCGATGAGTAGGGAGCATTCAAACGCAAAACACTCATGGGCCTTTCGTTGTAGCCCCTTTTTATTGAGGTTTTTCCCTTGCGTTGCCCTTGGAATCTGGTTGGCTCCTGGGCTTATCAGTTATCTCTGCCTCGATTTCTCATAGCTCTGTGACTTTTCTTTGAAATTACGGGGGGTGGCTTAGGGCCAGGTAATACAAAGATGTAAGAATCAGAAAAGGGGGAGTTGGTCTTCTTTCTGTTAATCAGATCACCTGGGGACCTTCCTGGAACCAGTCTCTTTGCCTTTGTCTTTCTGACTGCTAGAATCTGTCTGCCTTATATTTCTAACTATTTGATTATAGCTGTCTGGCTTTCTGAGTCTAATGAGGCCTTTACCCTATCTTCTCCCTACCTATGGGGACCCCTGTCCCTACATTCTCCCCTCTGAGAAAAACATCCAATTTCTGTTGGGGAATTGGGCGAACACCAATCTGGCTTCTTTGAGCTGAACGGGGTCGTAGTTGGAGACCAGTGGATAGGAATCTTTAGAGGGGAGGTTTTGTCTGGTGGACCTGGACAGAAGATGTCTGGCAGCTTTATGGCAGGTTTCATCTGTATGACCACTTGGGGTTTGACAGCCTCTAGGCAAAGAAAACAAAAAGCTTTACCAAAAGATTCAAGACATGAATAAAAAGCCTGAGCAACAGGATGGAAAGGTAGACTGGGTAAGGACCCATGTTAGCTATATGGTCCGATAACAGTTGTCACTAGCTGGCCCTTAGGATTTGTAGCAGGGGTCAGTGATTGGAGATTTTCCCTGTATGTCTGGCTTAAATTACTATTACTCATATCTCTAGCCATGTCCTCTTGTTGTTGGATGTTCAAGACCAAGTTAAACTGAGACTGTTGTCAATCATAATGGTTTATCTCCCAATATGTCAGGGTCAGTGAAGTCTCCTCTGACATTCCTTTGAGCTATGATCAGATCCTCTTAGCTCTTAATTCATCCTCTGTGAAATGTGTCATCTGTCAGGATGAGTCAGTTTGTGCTAGACCACGTGGTGCTCCTTGGAGACATGTGAATAGGTTTCTCTTTAGTGACCCTCCTTCTGCAGGATGCACACTGGCTGACTCTTGTTTGACCTCAGGGGCCTAACAATCTCCTTGCTCAGGAGGTCATGTGACTCACCGAGATTGTCTTGTAGTAAGGCCTCCTTATGTCCTGCGTTCTTATTGACCTTGGAGGGCCAGGGGCAAAATATTGGTTGTGCTCTTAGCCCAGTTACCTTTTAGTTTGGGTCCCTCAAGCCTTAGTTATTGAACACCCAGCAAGAGAAGATAAGTTATATTTGGTGGTATAGTGGGAGCAGTTAATTTTATAACTTTGCTTAGATATCTAATCTATTATATAGCTTTAAATCTGGATAAGATGACAATAAAGAGCCAGTTAAGGATGTATGGGCCAAACAGTAAGACCAGCAAAACTATTATTAATATGGTCAATAATTGTTTCTACCAGGAAGAACTAGGGATGGCCTCCCACAAAGAGGGTAAGGAAAAGGTCTAGGGAGCTTCAGAATCTGACATAGCATTAACCTGTCATCTAATATCTTGAACAGGCGTCAGAATTTTAGTAGAAGAATCAGTAATGTATATATAACACTCAGCCTTTTTAATTATATGTTTTTCCTTGTGTTATTGTTAGGATGTCTAAGTCTTGGGTCTCTTTAAGAAGTTGGTAAAGGGGCCTGGCCAGCATCTTTAAGACAGAAGAGAAACTGGCTGAGGCTGGAATCTGTGTCAATAAAGTATAGTGATTGGGCACAAATGAATGTAGAGGCACCATGGCCCCATTACTGAGGTGCAGGCCTTGAAGCAGTCTGTTTAGTAGGCCCCTTTGTCTGATGTTATAAGGGCTGACAGCCTCTTATAAGAGTCTATTTAAGTAGTAAAGTAGTATTTAGAAAAGCTATCAATTATCTTAGAACACTTTTGTCAAAACTAGTTCTTGAAACAGGCAACAGTTATAAACTTTTATAGAAAAAAATCTTAAGATCAATAACCATATAGCATTCTAGCATGACAATCATGATGACCTTATTTTTGAACCTCACCTATATGTCCCATCTTAGTACAGAATAGCTCTAGTCAGTTAAGATTTCTAGGATATTAAATCATATATAGAAACCTATTTTTTTTTTTTTTTTTTTGGTGCTGGGGATCAAACTCAGGGCCTCGTGCTTGCTAGGCAAGTTCTCTACTGCTTAAGCTAAATCCCCAGCCCCTAGAAACCTATTTCTTAGTTATCTTTTAATGAGACACCAAAGTTATTAATGTCTAACCTTTAATGTTTAGTGTTACATCATCTAGACTGTTTAGTACCTGAGTATCTCCAAGTGTCATGACACATATAACACATTATATAAGCTTTGAAGAGAAAAGAAAAAAAAAACAAACTACCATTTGTATGGTGGTCTCGTGTTGGTTTGACATGTACCTCTTTTAACAAGTAGCTAGAACACAAGAGAAAGGCTGATATATGCGTTTAGATTGGAAAAAAAAAATCATAGTCACAAACAATCTTAGTTTTCCATTTTTGAAAGCCTGTACACCTAGAAAGCATGAATATACTTAGTATAGCATGGAATCAGCAATGACAAGTGTCACAACTATATAGAAACCTTTACCTCTTAATTTAGTTGTATACTACGAGCATCCTTTAATAAGAGAACCTTATTATTCTATTTCTAAAAAACCAAACCAATGTAAAATACCATAATATAACAACCAATGTAAATATATTATAATAACATTTATCATTTAACCCTTGGATGACAAACAATATAAACATTATAATATTATTTATTGAGGTGTATCTCTCACAAGGCTGTGGAAATTACTAGGAGTCCCATTAGTGAATAAAGGCTGGAATAATTGTTTTCTAGGCAGCTGCTTCCTTATTCCCCAAGGAATCTTGTCCAGCAGTTTTCCCAAGCCTAAGGAGTCTCCATTTAATTTCTCAGATGATTTGTGAGAACCATATTATTAACAATACATTTTTTTCACAGATGACAGACTCTCAAATTGTTGTATATAGACAACAACAGGCACTGTTTGTAAAAAAAGAAAAGAAAAGAAAAGAAAAAAAGTAAAAGAAAAAAAGAAAAAATAAAACCTTGATATCACCTTGATTGCCTGGCAATCTGGATCGAAGCATGTCTTTAACCTAAATGACACTTCTTTTATCTATAAGCCAGTTTAAGCTGCAGACAGAAATATTTTAACCTATGAAAACTGTCTTTTCCATGGATATTTCAAAAGGCAAAAAAGTCATTGAGCTCAAACAAAAACAGCTATAGGCCTTGTTACTCATCATTGGTGCCAAATTTGGCCAGCCAGACAGACAAGGACACATAAGACTATAAGTCAGAGTGCACTCATATCTGGCCGTGGCCTTTTATGAATCAAGCATAGCTATTTATTACTTTACAACATAACCCGTATCTGGAGCTCCTTTTTTCCATCTCCTTGTGCCTGCATCCTTTTGAAGGAATAAACAGAGGGGGGGCTCTCTAGGTTGTGTTCTTATCAACACAGTTGGATCCCCCCACTCAGACAAGGGGAACAAACTTGTCCCAAAACAGACAACTGATAAGCATCAGTTAACACTGAATTTTTTTATTCAGGGTGTCTCTAAGAACAAAGATCAACTGGACATAAACTATTTTACATAAACTGTTTCACTGAACATAAACTGTCTCCCTCCTGTAAAATAATTCTAACTGGTGTATGGCCTTCTAATTTATAGTCCCCTGTACTTGGCCACCTTCTCTGATCTACCAAGGGATAGCCTGGCCAGGCTCTAGTACAGTAGAAGACAAGTGCCTTCCTTTTTAAACTCTGGGAATCTAAGTCTCTCCGGTATCTAAGAAAACATTCTAGGTACGATCCTGGTGGAATGGTTGATTGTCCAATCCCTATCCAAAGGAAGAGAAAGACTGATGGGGAAACTTTTACACCCACTGAAGTGCAGAGGTCTCCCCCCTGTCGAAGGGGGGAAGAAAGCCTGTCTAGGAATTAGCCCATCCTGTTGCAGGCTTTACCTAGGACATCTCTCCTCCTGCCTAAGGTGGGAGAAAGACTGTCTGTGTCCCAAACCCACGACCCCTTCTCCCGATGGGCCACACAACAAACAGGGAGTTCAAGTACATGGAAATTTGAACCCCTCACTGGCCGTTACCATTGTCGGGACTTATCCACCTTACCTGTGTATGGATTTAGGCCAGCAAACCCCCTGAGGTCTTCCTCCCTGTGGAATTGGACCAGGGCCTTTGAAAGCTCTTTTACAATGGTGCCTGTGTTATGCTTCAAATGGAGAGAGCACCAGGAAGGCTCCTTTAAGAAAGACTGAGCCATCTATGTAGAGTATCATGTTATTCACAAATAACGATAGTTTAACTTCTTCCTTTCCTATTTTTATTTCTTTTATTTCTTTCTCTTGTCTAATTGCTCTGGCTAATGTTTCTAGAACTATGTTTAATAACAGTGGTGACAGTGGGCATCCTTGTCTTGTTCCAGATTTTAGTGTGAAAGCTTCTAGTTTCTGACCATTTAGTGTAATGTTGGCCATTGATTTGTCATATATGGCTTTTATCAGATTTAGATATACACCATCTATTATTAATTTCTGTAGCGTTTTTATCATGAATTGGTGTTGGATTTTGTCAAATGCTTTTTCTGCATCTATTGAGATGATCATGTGATTTTTGTCTTTGACTTTGTTGATGTGGTGTGTTACATATATTGATTTGCGTATGTTGAACCATCGCTGCATCCCTGGGATGAATCCTACTTGGTCAGGGTGTATAATCTTCTTGATAATTCGTTGTTTTCTGTTGGCCAGAATCTTGTTGAGAATTTTCGCATCTATGTTCATTAGGGAGATTGGCCTGTAGTTCTCTTTTTCAGTTGGGTCCTTTTCTGGTTTTAGTATTAGGGTAATGCTTGCTTCCAGGAATGATTTTGGAAGTACTGTTTCCTTTTCAATTTCATTAAAGCATTTGAGGAATAATGGTATTAGATCATCTTTGAATTTTTTGTAGAATTCAACTGTGAAGCCGTCAGGACCTGGGGCTTTTCTTTGTTGGTAGGTTTTTGATTACCTCTTCAATTTCGATGGCTGATATTGGTTTATTAAGAATTTGTATCTCTTCTTGGTTTAGTTTTGGTAATTTGTATGTGTCTAGAAATCTGTCCATTTCTTCTATGTTTTCCATCTTGTTTGAGTATAAGTTCTTGAAGTAGGTGTTGGTGATCCTTTGGATTTCTGATGGGTCAGTTGTGACTTCACCTCTTTCATTTTTTATTGCATGAATTTGGGTCTTTTCTTTCCTTCTTTTTATCAGGTTGGCTAGGGGGTTGTCTATTTTGTTTAGTCTCTCAAAGAACCAACTCTTTGATTCGTTGATTCTTTGTATTGTTTTCTTGGTCTCAATTGCATTGATTTCAGCTCTGATATTAATGATTTCCTCTCTTGCATGAGCTTCAGATTTGTTTTGTTCTTTTTCTAGTTGTTTGAGGTTGAACACTAAGTTCTTTATTTAAGCTCGCTCTGTCTTCTTGATGTGGGAGCTCAATGCGATAAACTTCCCCCATAGCACTGCTTTCATTGTATCCCATAAGTCCCGGTATGTTGTATTGTCATTATCATTTAACTGTATAGTTTGCTTAATTTCTTCTTTAGCTTCTTCTGTGACCCCGCTGTTCTTCAGAAGGACATTACTTAGTTTCCATGTGTTTATGTGGATTTTTTTTTTTTTTGGTTTTTGTTGCCATTGAATTCTAGTTTCATTGCACAATGGCCCAGTAGTATGCATGGGATGATTTCAAGTCCCTTACATTTACTTAAGTATCCTTTATGGGCTAACATGTGGTCTATTTTGGAAAACGACCTGTGTGCAGCTGAGAAGAATGTGTATTCTGCTGCTGTAGGGTGAAACACTCTGTAGACATCTGCTAAGTCCATTTGTTCACAGAGATGATTCAGTTCTGATATTTGTTTGTTAATTTTCTGTCTAATTGATCTGTCTTTTTGTGAGAGTGGGGTGTTGAAGTCTCCCATTATAATTGTGTTAGTGTTAATTTGATCTTTCATGTCCCTTAATATTAGTTTTATGTATTTAGGTGTACCAATATTTGGTGCATAAATATTAATGATTGTTCTTTCTTCCTCTTGAAGTTTTCCCTTGAGGAGTATGTAATGGTCATCTTTATCTCTCTTGATTAGTCTTGGTTTGAAGTTTACTTTGTCTGCAAAGAACTACTGGATTTAATAACTAAATTCAGTTGCATTGCTGGATACAAAGTCAACACCCCAAAGTCAAGAGCATTCTTATACACAAACAATGCACCCACCGAAAAAGAAATAACAAATATATACCTTTCACAATTGCACACAAAAAAATAAAATACTTAGGAATCTATTAACAAAAGAAGTAAAAGATCTTTACATCGAAAACTACAACACCCTAAAAAAAGAAATTGAAAAGGATATCAAAAAATGGAAGGACATCCCATGTTCCTGGGTAGGAAGAACCAACATCGTGAAAATGGCTATACTTCCTTAACTACTATACAGATTTTATGCAATTCCAATCAAGACTCCATAACATACTTCAAAGAATTAGAAAGGACAACCATGAATTTCATCTGGAACCAGAAGAGACCAAGAATAGCAAAAACGATCCTAAGCAACAGGGGAAAAGCAGGGGGCATCACAGTCCCTGACCTAAAACTGTACTATAAAGCTACAATATTAAAAACAGCACGGTACTGGCAAAAAGACAGACCTGAGGATCAATGTAGATTGGAGGATGCAGAAACAACCCGAAACACACACAAATACCTCATCTTTGACAAAGAAGCCAAACACCGTCACTGGAAGAAGGATAGACTATTTAACAAATGGTGCTGAAAAAAACGGCTTACCACATGTCGAAAATTAAAATGAGATATATGTCTCTCACCGTGTACTAAACTCAAATCAAAGTGGATCAAAGATCTAAACATTAAAACAGAAACGTTAAATTTACTGGAGAATAGAATAGGAAGAACCCTTGAAGACATAGGGGTAGGAAAAAAATTTATGAACAGAACTCAGACTGCATGGGAAACAATACAAAGAATCAGTGCTTGGGACCACATGCTATTAAAAAGATTTTGCTCAGCAAAAGAAATCACCAATGGAGTAGGGCAAAAACCCACAGACTGGGAAAAAATTTTGGTTAGCTATCCATCAGACAAAGATCTAACGTCTAGACTATACAAAGAACTCAAAAAAATTAAACCTCTCAAATTTAAAGACCCAATCGCAAAAACGGCAACTGAAATGAATAAACATTTCTCAGATGAAGAAATAAAAATGGCAAATAAATATATGAAAAAATGTTCAACATCACTAGTCATCTGAATGATGCAAATCAAAACAAGGTTAAGATTCCACCTCACTCCAGAAAGAACTGCGTATATGGAAAAATCAACCAATATCAAATACTGGCGGGGCTGTGGGGAAAAAGGAACCCTTCTCCACTGTTGGTGGGAATGTAGACTGGTCCAACCACTGTGGAAATCAATATGGAGATTCCTCAAAAAACTACAACTGGAGGTTCCATTTGACCCAGCTATTCCCCTACTGGGGATCTTCCCAGAAGAATTAAAATCGTCATACACCAAGGATGTATGCACCACCATGTTCATAGCAACACAATTTTTAATAGTTAAGTCTTGGAAGCAACTTAAACGCCTAACAACCAACGAATGGCTAAAGAAAATGTGGTTTTTCTACACAATGGAGTACTACACTGCCATAAAAAAGGATAAACTAGAGTCATTCATATATAAATGGATGTTCCTTGAGAACATACTTTTAAGTGAAATAAATCAGACACTCATGAGTACACATCCAATTGTCTCTCTGATATGAGAAACCATAACTGTAAATAAGGACAAAGAGATGTAATAGATATTATATAAAAGGAAGATAATATACAAAGGAGAGGAGTACTAGAAAGAAAGACGGGGAAAAGCAGAAAGGCAACAAAGGAAAGAAAAGGGAAAGGGAAAATATGGAAAATTATGAATAAACGTGCTGTAAATAGGGAGGGAGGGAACAGAGGGGACGGTTGGGGCAGATGGGGGAGAACCAAGATGCATCATGTACAGGTACAAAATAAATGTGATGAATGTGACCATTGTATGTAAAATGTACCAATACATGTTCTTGGTTTAAAACAAAAATTAAAAAAAAAAAAAAAAGAAATGAAAGAAGAAAACCCTGAGCGAGATCAGAATACCAAATCCATGTTTTTTTCTTTTTTTTTTCCCCATTGGCTATATCCTCTGAGTGGGAGGGGTGGTGTCATTGTAATCTAACAGCAAGCAAGCAGCTTGCAGTTGTCCCCAGTAGGGGGCAGGGACAAACAAGCATTTCAAGTCTGTAGGAGGGGGCCCAGACAGGGCCTGTTTTAACTATCTTGAGTGAGCTGACACAAGAGAGACAAGCCACATTGGAAATCTTAGCCTGTGGGGAGATGTAGGGGACAAACAGACAGGTAGTAGTCCAGAGAAAGTCTCAGTCCTGGGCCCTAGGACAAAGTCTCTGGGAACCTTGTTTCCTCTAGTCACCCAAGCGACTTTTCTCATACCAACACTGGCTAGACTTTATCTAAGTTTACTCTGAAAATCTTATGAGCTGGTAGTTACAATATATTTAAGGAACTCACAGATTAAAATCCGTATCTAATGTCTAGCAATCACAAATTACATTCTTAATAAAGGCATAGTCAGTGCATTCCCCAATTCCACCCCTACACATGGGAATCAAATCTAGGGGTGGGGAAAGCGGAAGACTAGGAAGTTGGAGCCTTCTCTAAGAGTAAGAAATTAAGGAAAAATGTGAACCATTGGACTCCTTCTAGGCGTATAGTCCCAAGGATGGCGTCAACCACCACTTGATAAGCCACTTGTATGTGCACGGCTCGGGACATGATCCCAGCCACCCAAAAAGGGGAGCCGTGGCTGTCAAGTGGACTGAGTTTATGTCTTTCAGTTCAGAAAAGGAGAAGAAAGAACAGTCAAGAAATCCTTCCTGTAAAGTCTTAAGTGTTTTGGCCCGTATATGTGCTGTTTATGGAAATAGCTCCCTCTAGCATCATCTAGAGGTTGGTTCTTCCCACTGTGTCTCAGGTTCAGTCTCCCGAGTCTGCTGGCCAGGAGACTGTGCTCAGGACAGCTGGACTGGGCACGTCCTCATGTGTGTCCTCCTGGACGAGCAAGATCTCAAAATCTCATCTGACCCAGAGACGGGGTATGTGTTCCTCACTAAAAATGACTATCTTCGTCACCCTTATAGACGGTTACTCATGGTCTATAGATTTAATTAAAGAGTTTCAGATGTAAAGGGGAGAAAGGCTACCTAAAATTTTTTTAGGGTTCCTCCCTCTCTAATCTCTAGCAGAAATATGCCTCTGAAAAAAAGGGAAAGCCCAAAATGACAGGAAATGGTTGGAATGAAAGACCAGCAAAGAAGGGTCATTTCCTCTCACGCACCAGTGGAGGATCCAACCAGAAAGGAAACTGAGGCAATGCAGTCTGGACATTCCCCTCCACGCACGTAGAGGGGGGATCAGGCCAGATTGTCCCAGCGAAACCTGTCCTCTGCTTTAAGAGAGTGGTAGCTGCTCTAAGAACACTTAACTAGCTGGCAGAGTGAGCACTGTTTGGATTCTATAAGAGGCAGATAAACACCTGAGCTGTCTAAAAACACATACATTAAGAACCATTAAATAGCATTTTACACAGTCACAATTTGGTTACTATCAAAAGACCACTATGGAGCAATCTAACATTATTTTTCAGTTGTAGTCCCAAGCTAGTGAAGTCACCAAGATGAGTTGCAGTGGAAACTAAATATGAGTACTTTTCCTTTTACTTGAAAGGTAGGGTTCCTGCCTTCCTGTAGCCCACCCTCAATGGGGGCCAGTCTAGAGTGCTGGTTCCAGCTATTCTGTGGCCAACGACCCTGGAACTGGTTTTTCCCTTGGGTCAGCCCTTGGAATCTGACTAGCTCTTGGGCTTGTCTGTCACTTTTGTCTTGAATTCCCTCAGCTCTGTGACCTTTGTCTTTTGGCAGAGGACAAACCTATGGGCTGGCGCCTTAGGGCTATTTAAAGAGTCAAAAGGAAAAGGTTTACTTTCTGTATGTTAATCAGATTACCTGGGGCCTTCCGGAATTAGTCTCTTTGCCTTTATCTCCTTAACCCTTGGAATGTAGCTGCCTCCATGTTTAAAGGCTGAGGAGGCCTTTACCCTATCTTTTCCCTACCTACCGGGACCCCTGTCCCTACACAGGCATAAGCAAGTTTACACATACCCCCGGCCTTTCTGCCCAAAGGCAGTGCGCCGCGGGCACGGTCTGCATCCTTGTTGCCCGTTGACAATGGTGTCCCGACCCGCGGGACAACAACGGGGAACCGAGGAGACCACCTAGAAGAATGAGAAGGGACAAGGAGCGCGAAAAATGGAGGCAAGACAAGGATTCTGATCAAGCCTCAAAATTTTTATTGCTGTAGCTGGATATATATAGTTAGGGCAAGCGGGGGCAGGGCTAGATGCGTCATAGGGTGGCTAGGTGCTGATTGA
>PVJO010033770.1:0-11748 GCA_004026905.1 Hystrix cristata
CACATCTTGTCTTTTCATGTTGAAATATCCTTAGAGACTTATAATCCAGATCAAAGCAATCTAAGCCTTATTTTCCAAATTATTAAGGAGATTTGTTTACTTACAACAGTATCAGGACAGCAAACAAGCAGTAAAATCCAAAATATGATAATAATTTTGAAATAACTATAATTAATATTTTGAGAGGTAAAATATATACTTAACATTTAGAACATTTCTTTCATTTAAGTTAAGTATGGCAATGTTTTAGCATAATAAAGTATATTAATACAATGTTATATCCTCTTATTAGGAGCCTGATATGACCAAAAGGGCAGTAGAAGAGACATTTTGCATTTTATTTTCATTTTCCTGACACTATTAGATGATACAGCAGAAATTAAGTTTTGTAAATTTTCATCATGGCTGAATTAATGTTTGGAGAAAGGCTAGAACCATATGGAAATCCATGCAAATTAAGAAATGTTAAAAGCCTATGAAGAAAAGCTCAGTGGCAGCCAATCTAATCTTAAATAATTGCTAAAAGTTTCACTATAAAATGACTATCAAATCCAAAGAATTTTACCAGATTCACTCAAGGGATCCAGCCTGACCGAAGGAAAGCTATCTTTAATCAAAACGTAGCCTGATCCAACCACTGTGGAAATCAGTGTGGAGATTCCTCACAAAACTACAGCTAGGGGTTCCATTCAACCCAGCTATTCCTCTTCTTGGTATCTTCCCAGAAGAATTAAAAACATCATACCGTGGTGATATATGCACAACCATATTTATAGCAACACAATTTATAATAGCTAAGCTTGGAAACAACCCAAATGCCCAGCAACTAATGAATGGCTAAAGAAGGTGTGGTTTTTCTACACAATGGAATGCTACTCTGCCATAAAAAGGGATAAACTTGAGACATTCACAAGTAAATGGATGCACCTTGAGAACATACTCTTAAGTGAAATAAACCACACACACATGAGTACATATCAAATTGTTTCTCTGATATGAGAAACCATAAGTGTAAATAAGGACAGAAAGGTATGGAGATATTATGTAAAAGAAAGATAATATTCAAAAGGGAGAACTAAGGAGAGAGGAAGGAGTAAAGAACGAAGAGAAAAAGAAAAGAATAGAAAAAGGAGAAAAATGTAAAAATGTAAATAATGCTGTTGTAAATAAGGAGGGGAGGGGGAGTGCCAGGGAGGGTGGGGAAGAGGGAGGGAAACCAAAGATATATCACATACAGGTACAAATTAACTATTGATGAAAGTGATCATTTGGTATACAATGTACCAATACATGTTCTTGGTAAATAAATTAAAAAAAACAAAAACACCATGATTGTGCCTAAGTGAAGCGAGTCCATTTTCTCAGTTTCCCAGTATACCGTAAACAAATAAAAGCATTAGACTGGTGTGTAGACTTTGGCTACCAGACCTTCTGCCACAGCACCAGGAACATACCTGACATCCCTGATGATAGCTTGAAATGAACCATGTCCATTCTGCCTTAGATGAAAGTCACTCTTCTTCTGAGTACTACACATACCCTTCCCTTTGACCCACGTCGTGGGGCTCCTCTAGGTTTGCTGCTGCCCTGACCATGTTTCTGCACAATCTTGGATCCATTTGCCTCTCTCTTTGGCCTCACCACACTTTCCACTCAGGGAAATAGGTCTTAGGGCAAATAAGGAACTATCAACTTATATGGAGCCGTTGCTCTTTACTTGCTGTAACACGTGAGTGAAAATTCCCTTAAGCACTATTTTCCCTCAAGGGGTGAAATAAAACATTCTACAATACCAACAGTTAGTTTAGATTTTCTCAAAACAGTCACTGACTAGAAGGAAATGCACCATTATTTAGCTGGATGATTTTGCTCGTATTAAGCAAAAGGGGAAAAAACTACATGCCAGGAAATGTGTAGGTATCTTAGTTCATTAGTAATAGAAAACCACGCACTGGGTAGTTTGCAAACAATAGAAGTTTATTTCACTCACAGTTCCAGAGGATAGGGAGTCCAAGATTAAGGTCCTGTACCTGGAATGCATGAGGGTCAAACTCTCTTCTATAACAAATCAGCTCTTACAGTGATGACATTAACCCATTAGAGCTCTATGAGTATGACCTCATTACTTCTTTAAAGTACCACATCTTATACTACTGCTTGGAGATTGTCTGGTCTGTACATGTACCCTCGAGGACACATTCAAACCATTGCAGTAGAGATAGTCTTTATTTTGAGAACAACTTAGGTGCCTCTGAGACCAACTTATTCAGAAGTTAAGAATATGATACTTCAGAAATGAGTGGAGAAATGTTGTGGGGAGCTGACAATAAGTGTTGGTATTATCTTTCTAAAGTTGAACACTATGTTGGGTTTTGGGGATTTAGTTTAAGTGGTAGAGCGCTTGCCCAGTAAGTGCAAGACCCTGAGTTCCATGCCTGGCACCACCCTCCACAAAAATCAAACAAAACGAACAAACACAAAAAGCTAAGTTAAACGCTATGTTTATGGTGATCTTGAAATTCAGTCTCTCTTTGATGCTCCCTTTCAGGTTTGGACATGTTGGCCATCTTCACAAAGCATGTAAAAGGCACCAGTGTTAAGGTCTGGGAATAGCTCACAAAATATCCGATAATTTTATCTGTATTGGGAAAGCAGTGTGTTAAATTATCAAATATCAGTTAAAGCTTCTTATCTTCTTTAAATCCAGATCTGATTAAATAAATTTATAAATGTGGTTATTAGCTTTCATATGTGCTGTTTAAAAATCACCAGCTTTTTATATATAGTATATAAGATGTGTTAATGAAACACTACACACACACACACACACACACACACACACACACACAAGTTCACATTTTCCAAGGAAATTGGAGTTTAATGACTGTGGACTTCACTAATTTTCCTCTCTATTCTAAAACTGATCGGCATGAACACGATCAATACTTTCATTGTTTGGAAAAGAAGTTAAAAAGAACAATGATTATTTTTACACTATCACAGTGCAGCAGGTAGAAAATATTTGGAGAAAATTTATAACATAATTTATATTCAACTATTGCTCTTTACTTGCTATAACACTTGAGTGAAAATTTCCCTTAAGCCCCATTTTTCTTCAATAAGTGAAATAAAACATTCTACAATACTGAAACATATTTGTATTTATTTATTTCCCAGATGGAGAACGGGGCCGATGTCCAAGAAGGATATTTAGTATACCCAGCATGGTAAAGATCCCTGGGAGCCCATAATTTAAAATAAAATTCAAACAAACTATATATATATATATGTGTGTGTGTGTGTGTGTGTGTGTGTGTGTGTGTGTACATGTGCACACAGACATATATATTAGAGATATCAGTGGCTATATATTTATATATTCCAAGAAGAAAGAATGAGGAAATTGTGTACGGTCAACTTAAAATTTCAAAATTAAAATTAGAATCTTGAGCATCTACAATATATCTGAAGGTCTGCTTGTCAATAAGATGCTCAAGTGTGCAGAACATCAGAAAAATGTTCCCTATTTCCAGAAAAACAAAAAAAGAAACTTTGTAGAAAGGAACTCTGAACAGGACTGCATGTTGAATTTAGTAAAGATTTCAAAGCAGCTGTGATAAATATGGTCAAAGAATGACAAGAAATAATGTTTTAGATGTTTAAAAATATGATTGTATAACACAACTTAAATAAAGCAATAGAAATTGAAAAAGAAAAAGGAAGTGGTATTTCCAGAGTTGAAAATGAAAATAACCAAGTATGTTAGATGAGCTTAACAGTGAATTAAATAGGTAAAAGACAGGATCAATAATTTTGACAATATATCAATAGAAGCCATTCCATTTGATGAACACACAGAGGAAAGATAGAAAATATAATAATAATGAATGAATGCACACTTTACAAAGTAGCCACACTAAGGAGCAAATAGTGATGAAATTGAAAGAAGAAACAAGGACTCAAAAGGTATATTTGCAGATTTTAGTGTTACCTCGCAGTAACAGAAAGAATAACAAGAGTAAACAGTAAGGATATAAAGAATGTTAGCAATACAGTCAGATAACATACTGAGAACATGCCGCCTGCTGAGTAGAGAACTTACATCCTAGATGAGCACATGTGGACTATTCTGAAGCATAATTCATACAAGTAGAAAAAAAAACATTCAAATAAAAATGAAAATGCTCATGGGATGCAGTGAAAACATGGCTTAAAATAAAGTATAAACTTTATGGAAAATAAGGACAAATTCATTTTAAGAAACTAGGTAGATTAGAGCTAATTAAACCCAAAACAAAGAAAGGAAATATCAAGAGTATAGTGGGAATTATGACACAGAAAACAATGAAAAATAGCAAAAATTAATGAAATGAAAATATTTTCAGAAAAATCAATGAAATTGACACAAAAATTTTAAAGAAGGTAAAGACTTCCCAAATTGGTTTCATTACCAATTTTAAAGTAATTAAAAATATGAACTCTGTTGTGTTACCAAGTTAAACAACCCAAGTGAAATTTCCTAGAAAGATTCAAACTTCCAATATAACACAAGAAGAAATTGAAAACCTTAACAGACCTGTAACAAGTACAGCATCAAACTAGTTATTTTATTTTATTTTATTTTATTTTATTTTATTTTATTTTATTTTATTTTATTTGGTTTTTATTGAGACAGCATCTCACAATATATTTCAGGCTGGCCTTGAACTTCCTATGTAGCTCAGGCTGGCCTCAAACTCACAGTGATCCTCCCCCCTCAGCCTCCCAAATGCGGGGATTACAGGTGTATGCCACCATGCCTGGCAAAGTAGTTTTTTTTTTTGTTTTTTTTTTAATTTTATTTTAAACCAAGAACATGTATTGGTACATTCTACATACAATGGTCACATTCATTACATTTATTCTGTACCTATACATGATGTATCTTGGTTCTCTCCCCTCTCCCCCCTCCCCTCTGCACCCTCCCTCCCTATTTACAGCAGGTTCATTCATCATTTTCCATATTTTCCCTTTCCTCTCTCTCCCCTGTTGCCTTTCTGCTTTTCCCCTTCTTTCCTTCTAGTACTCCTCTCCTCTGCACACCATCCTCCTTTTATACAAAGTAGTTGTTTTAAAAATTCACCAGAATGAAAAGCTCAGTTTGATAGACTAGTGTCAAATATTTAGGAAAGAAATAGTACCAACGTTAAATGAACATTATTTAGAAAATTAGGAGTAGGAATGCTTCCTAACTAGTGTGTCAGACCAGGGTTACCTGTGCAGTAGACAGAATTCTAAAGATGTTCTTTCTTCCCGAATTCCCTAATTTCATTATTTAAACAATAATACAGATATTTCTAAAATTGTTTTTATGGATGCACTTATATTTCAAATCATTTGGCCTTGTAACCAGGCAGGCTGGGTATGAACACAGAACACTTTCAAAGTAAAGCTATATCCTGCTGGCAGCAGAATTCAGAAATAATGCTGGTTGGCCTTCGAGAAGACAGTAAATGGCTACATCAAATGGCAGCCCTCTTTTGGATGACCTCTCCCAACAGCCGGCACAAAAGTAGAGAATTCAGTTCTATAATAGCAAGAAAATGATTTCTGCCAACAACCTGAGGGCTTGGAAGGGGACCCATGCTTCAGATCCGGACCCCTGTACCTGCAGACACTTTGATTTCAGTGTGTGAGATCTGAACAGAAAGCTAATTTGCTACCTAAGCCATGAAACTGGAAAAGTAAATCTGTGTTGTATTAAGTTGCCAAATGTGTGATAATTTGTTATGGCAGTAACAGCAAACTAAAACAATCTGATAGCAAATGAAATACATTTATAGAAAAGAAATCTACAAGCCAATCTATTTCCACAAACAAAGATCTAAAAATCCTTAACTAAATAATAAGAGGTATAATAAAAAATACAGTGAATGTTTAAATTTAAAAAAAAAATTATCATAGTGAAAGATACATGCCATTAAGCCCCCTTAGAATACTCCCCCTTGTTTCAAACCTTAATCCTGTCATTCTGAAGAAGTTACAGAGCTCTTCTTTTGTGAGTGTCTTTAGTTGCACTCTGTGGGTGCCCCAATGTCCTGAACCATATCAAAATATTTACCTCTCCTGGTCATTTTGACTTTGGAGAAGGGCCAAAAGTCACCTGGTGTCAGATCCAGTGAACACAGTGGATGAGGATGCAACATAAGGTTTTTATGAGCCTGGTTTTCCATCGGATAGTGTTCAGCAGCAGCATTTATTGTATTTTTGTTCACACTTGAACAGAACTGCTTCAGAATCTGGCAAGATTAACTGGATAATGTTCTTGAAGCAAGAGGGATTATTCTAAGGGGGATTCATGGCAATGTGTCTTTTACTGTACTAATATTAAACATTACTATAAATTTCAATTAAACCCCATATAATGTCAAATGAAATAATATGCAAAAAGGTTTCTACACCATGACTAAGTAGAGTTTATTCCTGAAATAAAATACAATATTGATGTAACAATCTGAACACAAAATTTAAAAATTATTTCAATGATATGAAAAAATAATTACAAACATAGGTAATAAATGTAATAAAAGGTATAAAAAGTCTGAACACTGGAAAATACAAAGTACTGTTAAATAAAAATATCTAAGTAACTACCTAAATAAATGGTCAATGGCCCATGCTCATCAATGGGAGCACTCAGTATTGGTGAGATGGCAAGACTTTCTGAAATGATCTACATTTTAAGCATAACCTTTATCGAAATTCCTTCAAGCCCTGTTTGTAGAAATCAATGTACTAATTTTAAAATTTACATAGAAATCTAAAGGACCTAAAATCGTTAAACAGATTTCAAAAATGAAGAACAAATTGTGATGACTTATACCATCTAATTCCAAAACACATTTTAAAGCTTTAAGAGTTTAGACCTAGATCAACCAATGGCAAAGATGAGACCTTGCAGTGACATTACTGATCATTTTGAAAATTGGCAACAGTAAATAAATTAGGTAAATAAATAAAATGTTTTTATATCAGTGCACTGGTACATAACTCATTAATGAAAAGATATGGAAGACCAACACATGCAACAGCACAGATGTGTTTCTAAAGTGTTATCCAAGTGAAAGAAGCTAGATTCAATACATTATATATTAGATGATTTCATTGTTTATAAAATTTCCAGGAAATAAAAATATGGAGACAAGAAGTAGATTAGTGATTTCCTGGGCTTGGTAGAAACAGCGATTGACTGCAAACAGTGCAAGAGAATTTCTTTCACACATAAGAAACATCCTAAAACTGAATTTTAATGTTCATATAACTCTACAGATTTTATAAAGATCATTGAACTGTATATCTAGGTACTTAAATTTTATTAGTGGTACAATTTTCCTCAACACAATTTTTAAAAAGAGAGATTGAAGTGCCCTTTAACGTTGGCTTACATCTACTTTGGGCACTATTTTTGATTTTGGTCTCCTTGAACAGTTTTGAAAATTTGAAAAGACTGATATTTTTATAACTCTGTGGTCTTTTATGTCTCTCAAAAGACATATAGAATCTTAATTTTTAAAAATTAAACTCATTTTATTCTTGCAATTATCATAATAGTCCACTGGACCTTTTAACAGGGGTAACATATAGGATTTCAGGCATCTTATTTTTTCTAAATCTTGAAATTTTTTGCTATTTCATATCTTAGGAATTATTTCATCATTACATAACAATTACTATTATGCTTAAAATTATTAAAATGACAGCTAGACGTGGTGGCAGACACCTGTAATCCAGTGCTCTGGGAGTCTGAGGCAAGAGGATGATAAGCTTGAATCCAATTTGGGTAACTTAGCAAGACCTTGTCTCAAAACGATAAATAAAAAACGGGCTGGAGATGTACCTTAACGTGAAGATTGTGGGTTCAATCGGTACTGAAAAAAAGAAAATTCAAAAAGGAATAGTAAAATTGTGCACCTGACCTACACATCCGTCTAGGCCTCATCTCCATCGTCTGACGCAAGCTATCCAGAGCCTCACTTACCATCCCCCTTTCCACTTCACTCTCGGCCTTCCTGAAGACTGTCTCATTGGCTAGCACTGCTCTTCCCAGTCCCGCAGACCACAACCTGGGGGACCTCTCAGAAGTGTGCCTGTATACCGTTATTCTCAGAATCCACTTGAACACTCCCCTGTCCAACCCATGAACTATCTCTGAAATAACACTCTTATCACTCCCGCCGTATTACATTTTCTTTATTAAAGGCACCATCACCTCTCATTTGGATTACCGAAAAAGTTCCATGACTGGCGGTTTGCCCTAATCCTGCGGGGGCGAACCTACAGCACCTGTGCCACAGTCCGCCGATTGTTATCACGGAAAGTTGTAAAAGGTTCGCCATCTCTGCATTTACTTCCCTACAGTGTAATTACAGTCATTGCTCAATAAAATATAGACATAATTGTTTCCCTGTTTAAAATTACTCCACATTGTTTCTCTGGTGTGAAAAACTGAAAGTGTAAATAAGGACTAAAATGTGTTATATTGGGAAAGAGAAGAAATTGTTCAAATGGGAAGGGGAACAAGGGAGGGGTGGGGGAAAAGAACGGAGGGACAAGAGAAAAAAGAATAGAAGCAAAAAAATGGAAACAAGCTTTTGTAAATAAGGAGGGAAGAGGGGGTAAATGTGGGGAGTGGAACAGCAAAAAAAGAACCAGCAAGATATATCATGCACCGATACAAATTCCCTATGATGAATGCTATCACTATGTATATCTAAAATGTACCATTAAAATAAAATTTAAAAAAAACAAAATTAACTAAATCGATTCCACTAGATTTTGAAGAAAATACAAAATCATTTTAATGACTTAAGGCTGAAAGTACCGTACAGATCGTACTGATTTACTATTTCTCCTGTAGCTACTCTCCCTGACTCTCAGTGTCTCTGTTGTTTTTGTTTCCTTTGTAAGCTTCTTCCTACAGTAGGCTTTTGTAGCTGCTCTTGCCTGAGACTTGAATGTGCCTCTCCACTTTGATCTGACTACCTTCTCTTAGTCATCCCTCAGATCTTGGTGACATTTTCTCAGGCTAATCTCCCTTCTCTTCTCTTTGATCTCTTATTACCATTCTTTCTTCTGAGTGTTTTTGTAAGTGTGCTTAAATAATTGAATAACCTATTGTTTAATGTCTGTTTCTCCTACTAAAATGAACAACTTCCAAGTTTCTATTCCCACGTGCCAGCTATTTAGTGCTGTTGTTGGCGTGTTTCCCAAAGTACACGGCACTTTAAGTCTAAGGGCTTCTTACCTGAGGACTATGCACAAGTTTCTTATGTGTTTGAATAGACAAAGAGTTTATTCTAAAAAGCATATTTGCAGTTGACAGCTTCTTACCTGATATCAAATTTAAAATGATAAATATTGGTTCATTCTATTCAGTAAATGCATACTGTAACTGATCATTTTGTTAAATCAGAAATTTAAAATATTCTATATCAATTAAAACAAAGTGATTATTTTCTCGTAGTGAAAAAATATGAGCTTGGAGACAGGAAACTTGGTACCTTATTATTATATTCCATCTCTAAAATTTGTCCTATCTGTAGAAGATCTTCCTTACAGGTTTATAGTGAGGAATTAAATGTGTTAAAATATTTAAAATTTCTTTACAAACTCCAAAATACTGTGTAGATGTTAGTCACTGTGTATGTGTGCCTGTGAAGGGAGGAGTAATTCTATTTTACATCCTGGGGAACTCAAGTTTAAAACAATTTATGAAACTGTCAATATCATCCATGGGAGTTCTGTTAACAGAAGGACTGTGTTAGAAATACATTTCTAGACCAAAGGAAATATTTAATTCCTAAAAATCATGTATGTACCGCAATGAGAAAAGTGCAGGACTTTCGCACATACAAAGTGTGAATGTACACACTTCCTAGAGTACAAATTCAGCTATTTTAATTTCAAAATACAAACAAAATGTTTCTATGACACACTGAAATATATATATATACACATAATATATATATATATATACATACACTGAAATATGTACATACACATAAATACACTTACATGAATACACTTTTCAGTTCATGTACAGTGCAATTTCACTGAATTGCATTAAGATATTTTTCCCCTTCAAGCCAGAGAGAGGATGTTCATTGGTCTACCAGTAAACTTCAGGTTTCAGTTGCCCTGTGGGATACTTAAACTGCCTGGTTAATGATGGAGTCAAGCCTGTTAGTATAGCACATAATATTTCTAACTATTAATACTGGCTGCTGCTTCAGATTAGGGAATAGAAAAATAGCTAAATTAATCACCTATACTGCATCTTTGAGAACCAGGAAAATGTGTTCTCCAGTCTACCCTGTGAGTGTATTCCAAAGGCGTGAGGAAAAGCATAAATTCGAGAGTATATGTCCTCCTCCTCCTCCTCCTCCTCCTCCTCCTTTCTCCTTTCTCCCCTTTTTCCTCCTGCTCCTGCTCCTCCTCATAAAATGCCTGAACTACTTTATTTTTGTCTGACCACTGATGCAAGACTGAGGCACTGGCTGGTCAGTCCCTATAACAGCATCGTGCTGGCGAAATCTTCATTTCACATACCTGCACCCTGCTTCCGACTCTTTCTTTAAGAGGCACTCAGACATTTTGTATAAATGTTGATGATAAGCTAAGCTTCAGCAGTTATTTTGGGGAAAGAAGATGAAGTTTTGGAACAAGCCAGATGAATTTAATGAATATCTAAACTTCTAGTAGGTATATAGAAGCTGACAGCAGCAAAATTACAGAATCAGAGAAGCCAGAAACATTAAAGCGGAACTGGATGACATGCGTAGGTCCATGATTTTAAAGGGGAACATGGAATCTTCTGCATGTCAAATTAGTCATCAGGTTAAATTGCAAGTGAATTCGTCTCCTATGTAAAACTTTGGAATTCCCACAGAGAGGACGTGAAGGCAAATGTATCCCTAGGTGAGCAGTCAGAGCACCTGATTCCTGTATAATTACATGGAATGAGAATTTGATACATGACAGTAATTACCTAGCTGAAGGTGCAATTAGCCATTTGTGACCTCATTCTGAGTGGCAACTAATTAACCCTTAATGTCAAAAATGTCAACCTTCATCAAGACACCAAAGAGAAGTACTTCCAGGATCATCTAATACTTATTCCAATCTATTAATGGTTGAATCTGTCATTAGAAATGTATTTCATTTTTACATCAGCATTTATGTTAAGATGTGGGTTATGCCCCATTTATTTTCTTCTAAGGCTGAATTTCCCTCTCTTATCTTTGTGTGCAACAAAACATTTTTTCTAAAATAGGAATAAGGACTGGCTCTGCCCCTCCCGGTGAAGACAACTCCGGACTCCATCCCCAGACGGAGGCTTGAGCTTGCAGGTCAGGCCGCTTCCCGGCGCAGATCTGCACTGGCTTGGGCCGTGCACCGGCAGGGTGAACATCAAATAAGGTGGGAAACGCCTTGCACTGAAAGCACTGTTACCTCTCTCCCTCAGTGTTTTTTGTTGTTGTTGTTTTGGTGGGTTTTTTTGGTTTTGTTTTTTTTTTTCTTTTCCCATTTCTCTTCTGATACAAGCCATCGCTATCTGGTAAAGCCAACAATACCCACACCACTAAGGAACTTTTAGAGACATAAACTATAAGGAGACGTGGGCCGGCTACCAAAGATCCCCCAGAGAGCTGCAGTCTGACAACTGCCCCCAGACTCCATCCTTGGAGGTTAGGATCAACATAGTACCCA
>PVJO010033771.1:0-11574 GCA_004026905.1 Hystrix cristata
ATTTCCCACAACTCCACCATCCATCTTTAGCATTCTACAGAAAATGAAAAGGAGGCTTAGATGACTGAAGCAGCTGCCCCAACTCTGCAGTGACACACAGTGGTTTCTACCCCAGGTCTCTCTGATGCCGAGCCCTGGACTCTGGTGATGGTCTGCTGGTCCTGGCTCCTCCAAGAGACGCCCCATCTGCTGACCTGCCCTCCCTGCCTGGCCCCAGTTCCCAGCCTGCTCCCTCCCAACTCCCGTCTGCTCCTGGCTTGGGCTCCTCGCTGGCCCCAGGCCCCTTCACAGCTAGGCCACATCTGCTGTTGCCATCAGCCAGCTGCTGCTGGCCTCCAGCCCCACTCTGGAATAAAGACGTCCAGGCAGGAAGGGGTGACTGTCTTAGAAACAACCAGACCCATGTCTGCCATGAAGTCTGGCTTTCGAGTTTCCTCCCTGCCTCGAATCAAAACCACTCTCAGCCCTCTGCAGCCTGCCAGACCCTGCTGAACAGTCACAGGATGGTGGAACCTCCCAGCCTTCCTGGCTTCTCACCGTGCGTGCCCACTCAGATGAGGCACTGCCAGTCCACAGAGGCTCTACCCAGCCTCTCAGAACCCCCAGGTTTACCAGCTATGCGTGGGGCTACAGAGAGACCCTTGTTTAGGAAAAAAATGGGATTTCAACATTCATCTTATACCCCAAAAGGGAAAAAACAAACCTATGCTCTGGGCAAATGAACAAGCTTGTTGGCAAACTCCCACCAAGGAGCAGTTGGGAAATTGTGATCCTGCCCTGGCTGAGGGGAAATGGGAACAGCCCAGGAGTCTGTGAGAACTCACGACAGACCCCTCTGGAACAAAAGCCTAGAAGGAATCACAGAGCTTGTCTGGTTACAGTGAATAATAACCCAGGAAAACTGGTGTTGCTGGCATCCCTTTAAGGTCTAAAGAGAGAAGGTTCCAGAAAGTTCTTATTGTTCTCATTACTTCTGAATTTCAGAAGAGAGCAGGATTAAGGTTCTTACTGATGGTGGCAAGCCCCCGCCCCCATCCCCATGGCTCTTTCTCACATGGTCTGCAAATCCTTCATCATCTGGATTTGTCTTCCTAAATTCCCTTTAAAACAGAGACAGAGTTCTTGATGTTTCTTGGACAGGATGATAGACAATATTTGTAATACTGGATTATTTGTTGTTGAGATTCTGTTTCCAGTAACCAGGGTAAAATAAATAATAGTGGTCTTAGGGAGAGCTTGATGGAATTCTTTGTTATTGAAATACCACTGTAATGTAGAGGCAGAGCAGAAACAGATCTATTTGCCCAGGCCCTGGCCCTCTGGGGACAAAGCCAGGCTGACACAGCTCTGGAGCCCTTCCAAACTCTTTGCTGTGCCCATGTTTTCTGGGAAGAGGGCTGCAGAGAGGTTTACAAAAGCAGAAGTCAATTGCTTCAAAGTATTTACACCTCCATTGATTGTGTTTATAAAAAGAGGCCTGTGAAGTCCTTGGCAGGAGATTTGCATATATGTGCTTGTTTTGGCTGTGGCCAGCCACAGTTTAGATGATAAACATTCACACCCAGGCCTGAAAAAAGAGAAACCAGCACCAGCACTGGCTTAGCCCTTTTATGTCACCTTCAGGTGGCTGACATGGGGGCGGGGGGGTGTCCTTTTAGTATAGATATATTCAGGTAAGGGTGAAGTGGTAAATCAGGGTGTCAATCTCAGATTCTACATAGCAGTTTCCTGCCTAACATTAGTGATGGGAAGAGTTCTATTACAAGCAATCATCAGATGTTTACCGCCAACGATAGTGACTCTTAGGTGCTCTGAATGGATTTAGCAAGAACCACGTTCTAAGTGCTCTATGTGCATCAGATATTTTAATTCTCAATGCAACCCAGAGAGATAGGTCCTATTGTCATCCAATTTCATGGTCAACTAAGATGAAGAGATGTGAACCACTATGTGCGTGAGGCAAGAGTGGAATGCAGCTATCGGGTTGGGCTCCAGACTACCAGACACTGCTCCTGCCCTGTGGGTTAGACTTTCTTAAAAGTGTGGTGGGCCAAGATGTTATCCTCCTTAGTCTTTCACTTCCTCAGGCTTGCCTCTGAACTTCCTCTCATCTACTATCACTCTCTTGTTGATACTTAGACCCGCAATTCTCAGGAGTCAGTGTTAGCTGCTGTGTTGGGGTGGCTGACTTTCCTGTGGGGTGGATCTATGAGCATCTGGATTTTATAGATGTGGATACCGGGGCTCGGAGTGACTGATGGTGCTCTGAGCAGAGAGCTGGGACTGAAAGCCAGAGAAGGCTTCTGAGGCCTGTTCTGAGCACTGCCCCTTCACAGAGGTGGGGAAGGTCGGTTTCTTCTCTGCCCTCTCCCTTGCCTAGGAAATGAGCATACAAGCCAGGCAATCCCAGAAAGGTCCAGGAGGCTCTGCCAGGGGACAATGATTGGTTTCCAGAATCCCCTTCTTTTTCCTTATTTGTTGAAGGCTGTTTGCAGGATTTGTACCAACTTTCTATTACATTCCTGCTTTTTCATCATAAACCTTTGCTCTGTCCTGTGCCTTCTGCCTTCTTATTCAAATCAGACTGACCACCAACTTCTTCCGGGTCACCTTTTCTCCAGAGCCTTCCGCCACCTGATTGTCTGCCTGCTTCAGTTCCCCCATTCGGTGATCAGAGATGGGAAAATAACGATTATAACCAAGCTCGTGACATTTCCCCTCATCACACAGAGATCACCTGTGACCATATTTAACGCAGGAGTGAAAGCATTTTCAGGACATGATAACTGCTTCACGGTAACATGGTAACACAGTTCTACCAGACTAGAAACTTCTGAATACTCTTTTATAAAATAAAGATGAACTTCTAAAACTACAAAGTCACAAAAGTAATATACAAATACATGTTTGCGGTTAAAAACATCAAAATAATACAGAACTATACAGAAAGCAAGATTCCTTTTTTTAGCCTTCCCATTCAATAGTTCTTCCTGCAGGTAAGTACTTGCTAGCAGTCTTGTTTTCTATTTCCAGAAAGGTCCCTTTGCATGTCGACATTTGGTTTGTGATTTACCGTTCAGAAGACATTTACATAGGGATAAACATCAGAAGAAGCACCAGCTGCTCATTTTGTGAGTGCCACAGAATCGGGGACTTGTTCAGAACCCTGCAGAGCACCTGGAATGTTCACTGCAGGTTCGACATTTGAGAACGAATGAATGAATGAAGATTTGAGTCATATCACAGGTTACTTTTAAATTTTTTATTTTGCAAAATACTAATATCTGCTTACATTGTAATTAATTAATTAATTATTTGGTGCTGGGGCTTGAACTCAGGGCCTTGTACTTGCAAGACAAGCACTCTAACCACTGAGCTAAATCCCAGCCCCTTTACATTATAATTTCTTTGGGGCTATCGCCATTTTCTTCCTCATTCAAACTAAGCCTTTTAGATTAGCAGGATTTAAAAAAAAAAAATGTCTAGACAGTGTGGTGGCACATGTCTGTACTCCCACTACTTGGAAGGGGGCAGGAGGATCATGAATTTGAGGCCAGCCTGGGCTACACAGTGAGACTCTGTCTCAAAAACAAACAGGCAAACATCTGAGTTCTATATTTTAGCACCATCAAAGAACTGACATTAAGTGGAAAGCATACTTGGACAAGAAAATGAACATCTATTTTGATAAACATCCTGCTTTGATTCTATCTCAGAATGATTTCCAACCTCACGTTTTGTTTCTTTTCCCCATAAAATGAGTGTTTTATAAAATCGCAGAAGTGAATATTTTTATTTACATTTTATTTTCTCAACTTATTTAATCCACGCTAGAAACAGTTTTCAGTTTTATCTCCTTATTTCAAACATCTTTTGCAGATGCCAGAAATTTCCATTGACCACATACCAATAAATGCCTGCTGGTCTTTTTTTATGCTTTTCCTCCCTAGAGTTCCGTATTATTTCACTAGATAGATCCGGGTGTTTCTGCTATGATCAGAAGGAAAATTTAAACTTACGGAAAAGAAAGGTTTATGTTTCAATAGGAACTTCAAATCACAAAGCCATAACAGCAGTGGTGGTTACAACCGGACTCCCTGGGAGGAGAGAGCTTCTATTGGAGACTTCCCGAGAGGGGAGGAAGCCTTTTATAGGCAGGCGCAGCCCTCCCATCACCCTCTGCCCCCGCAGTTCCAAGGAGCCTGGCAGCCCTGCGCAGGGAGAGCTAGGAACAATGTGGCCCTTTGTTATGGCAGGATGATTTACAACACATGCAGGCGACCAGGCTGCCCGAGTGCCACCCCTCCCTTCCTCGCCTGTTCAGAAACGTTTCAGGTCAAGACAGAAACAAAGCCTTGCACTTAACTTGCAATGTTCCTGCCTCGGTTGTATAATCTCAAGAAAAACCAAAGCTTCCTCATATTCATAATTCTAAAGCATGCCTGTCTTTTCCTTGACCAACAACAAATCAGAAGACTTTTTGTCATCTATCAACATTTGCCAACAGGCCTTTATTTAGAATTAATGAATTTAAAGTAGAATCAGGAGAATACAATGAAGGGTCACAGATAAATGGAAGTTACCACTAATTAGGTCAGTTTAAGACAGCTTGACACCTTTAGAAAAAATAAAAAGCAAAAAAAATAAATAAAACTTTTTGGTACTGTGGACCGAACCTAGGGAGCACTGAGCTACGTCCTCACCCCCTATCTATCTGTCTATCTATCTATCTATCTATCTATCTATCTATCTATCTATCATCTATCGAGATCTCACTAAGTTGCCCAGGCAATAGTGACCCTCCTGCCTCAGCCTCCCCAGTATCTGGGATTACAGGGGTGTACCACCAGGCCCAACTACTATTTTATTTTTAAAGAATAAGAGTAATCTAAGTCAAGTACCTCATTGCACGGTTATCGAGACCCTTTCATCTGGATGCAGTCATACCCACAATTAGCTAAGGACGCTGGTTTTGGAGGTATATCTGGAATGGAGACAAACAAAGGTATTGGTGTTTCCAGCTTGGGCAGGTCTTATCGTCTCAGCACATGTCAGAAGCCAAGGTCAGGATGTAGTCGATCCATTGCAAATAGCAGCTCAGGAATGTTAAGTGGCTTCAGGAGTCTCGTGGACAGCACAATCACCTAACAGGAGGGGCAATTGCACCGCAGAAAGTTAGGGAAGTCAATGCTGGGTTATTAGGTCAAAACAAATAAAATGCAACAAATGTCCCTGGAGGGAGGCAAGGAACGGAGGACCATGAAGAAGGGAGAGGGTGACAGGCTGAAGGTCACCTGGTGTTAGTGTCCTGCTGGAGGGTGGCGCACAGTCTGGGAAGGAAGGCCTGTGGCTTCTAGACTTAACCAAGGACACACTAAGAATGCCTGAGTGATGCTGGATGCACTGGAGAGGCGGAGCCCTGCTAGCCTTTGCTGCTGAACTGGACAAGACCCTGCTCTCACTCTGGCCTGCAGTCACTCATCTCAGCTCCTTCCAGGAGCCTTCGCGTTCCCATGCTGGCATAGCCACGGGGTAGGTCTGGCGCTTGGGGTGGTGCCTGCGCTGGTTTCTCAGCCTACAGACTGAGTGCTTTAAACCACAGAAATGTATTCTCTCATAGTTCTGGGGACTTTAAGTCTAAGATCAAGGTGTTGGCAGAGTGGGTTCCTCCTGGAGGCTGAATAGGAACCCACCCTGCCCCTTGCTTTCACTTCCCTGCATCTCTGCACTGTCTTCCTCCACATGTGTCTGTCACCGTGTCCAGATTCTCCCCCTTTCCAGATACAGTCATACTAGCGTAGAGCCCACACTAATGACTTCACCTTAACCAACTGCAAAGACTATTTTCAAATAAGATCACGTTCATAGGGGTGGAGAGTAGGGGTTAGAATTTCAACATCTTTTCTGGGGGCGAATGGGGATAATTAAATCCATAATGGTAATGATGATGATGATTATAGCAACTATTTACTGTTTCTTCTGATGAACCGGGTTCTGAAAATTATCTCAGTCATCTCCATTTAATCCTCCTCACTCACCCTTATGAAACAGCTACATTTATTATTCCTATTTTGTAGGTGAGGAAAACAAAGTACAGAAATGACAGGTAACTTTTCCAGGGTGCACATAAGTGGCTGAGTCGGGAGCAGCAAGGTCCTGGCTCCAGGGTCATGTGTCCATCACGACTCTGGGGGTGGCTGCTTGGCTCCTCTAGGACTAGGCTCCTCATGTAGGCCTCTGTGCCCTTCCGGTTGCTTACTGGGTGATGCATCCAGCTTCCCTCGGCCTGGACCTTTCTCTGGGGCAGATCTCTTTCTCTAGCAGTGGGAGAGCTCATTTCCAGGGCTGGGGTCTGGCATGCTCAGTAAAGCCTGGTGAGGTTTACACAAGTAGCTACCAAGCAGCCCTTGCTGACGGGGTGACTCTGGGAAGCGGGGAAGCAGGTGCTAGAATCAGAATCCATGGCGCAGCATCTGAGCCAGGGCACTTCAAGACCGCAGCTTGACTGGCCCCACCTGGACACACTGCCTGACTGTGCTTCTTTGGAGAGGTGCAAGTTGCCCTGGACACTTCCTTGTGCTCCCCTTCTGTCCCCCAAAGTTGTTCCAGGTGAAACCGAGTCAACAAAGTAACCGATTGTTCATTCAAGGAGATCATTAATGAAAAACAGTCCACATTCCAATGTGATGGGGAGGAAAAGTGGATGGGGACCAAAGGCAGGGGGCGTTACATCATTTTTTTTGTTATTAAAAACAACTTTTCAAAAACCTACTGAAAAAATCCTCTCTCTTTTTTCTTTAAACACTAGTCTGTGGAAGCATCTATTTTACTTGTTTTAAGGAGTATTATCTTAAAAAAATATATGGCTAATGTCAGCCAAGTCATGTTTTTGGCAGAAAAAAAATTACACTGAAATTTATCGTTCGTATTTTTTCCTTGAAAGCAAGCAAAGGGAGTTTGAAGACACTGAACAAACGATAGCATCCCCTCATTGTCTGTGCACATGGTTTGGACGCTGTCTGAACATGTGGCCCTAGACAGGGCTTCTTTATCCCAGGTCTTCTGCACCAAACTCAACAGGTGGGTGGTGACCGGGCTCCCAGGCCAGGGCAGCTTCGGGCCTGAGCAGACTCCAGCTCCGCCGCTGATTAGTTAGATCTCCGAAAAGTCTCATAACACGGAGCCTCACTTCTTCCTCTGTCCCAACAGGAGAAGGGCTCGCAGCATAGCTCCGGAGTGTGGGGAGCGTGGGAAGCACTGCGCAATTGTCAGCTATATTGCTGTGGTTTTTGTGATTGGGTCACAGAACTCCTTTTCAAACTTAAAGCTTAGAACTCTAGAAAAATACACATACGTTCATATGTAAGATTTCAAATATAGTTTTAGGGAAGGTTCAAGGATTCCTAGGAATTCCTGGACCACAGCTAGGAAGCCCGTTAAAAATGCACACACGAAGACAAAACTTCTTGGCACACTCTCTGGAAGTGTGCCACTCTCTTGGCACACTTCTCAGGTAAGAGAGGCCAGTCGGGGTTAATGTGCCAAGGGGTGCCCTCAGCCCCCGGGACTTGTGGGGCCCCACCACACTGCTGGTTCCTGTAGTTCTTACTTCCATGCAAAGCTGGTGGGTTCCTCTCTGGCTGAGGTGAAGTCAGCGAGAGGGCTAGAGTGAGCCTCCAAGGGTGCTTCAGGACCCTTGGTGGGGCTGAGGAACCCGGAGCAAAACGGCTATGGACTCAGTTGATGGCAGCACTTTGGGAGCAGCAATAATTGAACCTAAATAATCTACCACTCTCAAGTTGTGTTCTGAGCTCGTTTCCACCCCTGAGCCGGAGCACAAAGACCAACCTCCTAACATCTAAATGAGCAAGTCTTTACATTGCCCATCCAGGAGGGCTAAGCGGGAGGATGCCCGGGACCAGCTCTTCAGAGGGCTGAAAAGAAAACAGAGGCCCGAGAGGAGGGGCTGAGCCCAAGAATTCTCCCCAAGGCAGCGGTTAACTGGGTGGGCCCCAAGGTGGGCCACTTGCCCATGGCTGACCATGAAGTTGCTTAATCACTAGAGCCTCCATTTCCTCATCTATAACATGTGAATAATGCTATCGACTTCGGGTGATTATTACGAGGAGCAAATGGGAACATCTGTGTGGAACACTTAGCACAATGCAGCTCCTCCAGAGGGGCCTTAAAATGGAAGCTGCTATTATTGTCTGAGCCACCATCCCACTCTCTCTCTGCTTCCTTACTGCCTCCCTCTGGATAGCTCACTGGGGTGATGTAGGGGAGAAGGAGCCACCAATCTGATGGGTTACTCAGGGTCTTAAAATCCCTCCCTCCTCCAGGCTGGACTTTGCTAGGCCCAGCCCCTCTGCAGAGCACTCCAGGCCCTTAGAAAGGGCTTGCTGCTCAGCACCCCCAACCGCTACCTTGCCTCCACACCCCTTCCCCACCATTTCTCCTTCCACCTGAAACTAACTGGCTCTTTGAGGATGTGTCTTTATCTGGAACAGAGTCCCCCTACTCATTGCCCAACAACTGTCCATCCACCTTCAATCTGCTCAGACAGCATTATCTCTGGAAAGCCTTCCCAGACCAGCCTCCTCCTAGACGGAGCGCATCCCCAGGGCTGTCTGACAGAGTCGGCCCTTGATTTACTGCGTTCATAACGAACTGAACGCACACAAACAAGAGGACAGTGAAGGCAGCAGGGAGTTCAGTGATGGTCAGCAGGAAGGTTTCCATTCAGGGAGGCTCCAGTAAAAGACTGTCAAATGACTCTGGGTAAATTTGTTTCATAGCAACTCAACAAAAAAACCTACTCGACTAAAATTCCTATTTGAAGAGCAAGGAGGTCACATTGCTAACATTCACAAGCAGTGTAATAGTTGGTGGTCCTTAAGTGTTTTTATATCTTAGGCATTTTTGGCATGCAGCCTACTTTTGAGTGTTTTAGATTTTTTTTTTTTCCAGTTTATTCGACTATTGCTGGTTCTGCATTTGGCTACCATAATCCTTTAAATCCTAAAAAATAGGGCTGGGGATTTAGCTCAGTGATTAGAGTGCTTGCCTTGCAAGCACAAGGGCCTGAGTTCGATCCCCGGCACCACAAAAAAAAACAAAAAACAAAAAACAAAATAAATCCTAAAAAATGGCCTCCAAATGGCGGGAACCCCACTAAAAAAGTGGAAAAACCTTGGAAGATCCTGAAACAGGCCTATCAGATGAAATTTAAAAATTTCAATCAGAGCTATCAAACTTGTGACAGTAGGCAAATTAAACATTAAGGAATTCCTTTCAGAGAACTGCCTTTTCTTCTCTTCCTTCTCTTCCTCCTCCTGTTTCTCCTTCTCCTCTTTCTTCTTCTTCATTATTATTATTATTGTTGTAGTCACTGGGAATTGAACCTATAGCTTTCACCGTGAGCTATATCCCCAGCCATTTATTATTTTATTTTGAGACAGGGTCTTACTAAGTGGTTGAGTTGCCCAGGCAGGGCTCAAACTCGCCATCCTCCTGCCTCAGCCTACCAGAATGTTGGGCTCACAGGCATGTACTATGGTACCCGGCTAGAACTGTCTATTCTCGGGCCACAGAAGTCCTGACGAAAACACCCAGGGTAGCCTCGTTCCTTGCTCACCCCACAGCTTGTGTGCTCTTGAGTTTTCTATTCCTCTTTCTCCCCTTTTTGTGCCTTTATCCTTCTCCTTTTCCTGCCCCTCCCTCTCTTTCTCTTCCTTCTTCTCTTTGGCTAGTTTTGCTTTTCCTTCTCCTCCGTTCAGGCCTGGGTATCATCCAGTGTCCAAGAGCCAGCTGCCTGTGGCCCTGCCCCTCAGCTCCTGGCTGTCCCACTGTCCCCGCCCCTGCCATGCTGGCTGCAGTAGCAGCAGCTTCTTCGCCAGGCCGAGCACACAGGGTACTGCCGAGGGCCCCAGCATGGCCTCCCGCCAAACTGTCCTGTCCTGTCTGCGACTGCTAGAACTATTAGTGTGGAGAGAATCTTTGCTCACTGTAGATGATTTTATACTTCACAGGAGGAACAGGGCACTTAGGAGAGCTAAAATTTTTTTTTTTTTGAAGAGCCCAAATTAGGTAGCTTCAAAGCAACTATGCTTTAGGGGCTACCAAGTGTTGCTAATGGCAGGCAGTTCCATTGTGGAATATTTGAATATGGGACTCATTCATCAACAACACCCATCTAGGACGAAGCAGAAATATGACATAAAAAATGCTTGTGGACTATGAGCCAGGGGAGGAGGACACCAGATTCTGGACAGCCAGGGGACAGAGCATTTCCAGCAGCCTCCAGGCCCCGTACTGGCACTCTGCTCTGGCGGTGCAAAGAGGGACCGCTCAGTGTTTGTTCTCGCCCGCCCTGCACTGGGCAGGAGCAGCCCAGCCCCGGCAGTCACCCAGCATGCTTGGCTTCCTCTTCCCCGCCACCACTGTAATTTGCAGGTGCCAGCATCTTCCTGTTCTATTTCTGCCAAATGCAGAGGCAGCAGGAAAGGCTAGGATTTGGACTTCATCATGTTCTGGCTTCTAACACTGAGAATCAAAGGGAGCAGGGCGTAATTTATTTTTCCTTTTTCTTTTAAATTGGAGAGACTCTTGCCCGAAGTAAATCATGTAGGCACAGGCACCAATTTTCATATTCATCCATTTGAAGGACTGTTTTTTGAGTGCATATCACATCTGAGGCATCATCTAACCCTGCTTGTACACATCCTTCACACACCTGTGTTAAACACAGAGAAGGCTCGGATGGTTCAACAGAGGGACAGTGGATTCGCCTTTCTGGAAAACTGTTTGTGAGCTGTCTGACCTGCTGTCACATTATTTCAGCCATCCTAGTGGGCTGTGCTTCGGGCTCTGAGGGTGTGAAACTTCAGACATCATTTCACCTTTGTTCCTTCTGACTGTAGCTGTCGTTGTTAGTAGTAGTCTCCTTAAAGTCACTGATCTCCCCACATGGGGTTTCCTATTAATTTAAAAATAACCTGGAGGCCTCCTTAACCTTGAGGTTTTAAGTTTGAGATCTCCTTAAAACCCTAAATTTGTGTGCAAAATTATATGTGCATGAGCATATTTCTGGATCTACTTTAAAAAATTCTAAACTCACAAAACATTCAACTGCAGAACTTAGAACCGCATGAAAGTGTGGGTGGATGACATGCATGTGACATCTATGAAAAGCAGGGCATGGCAGGGTCAGCTTGCCTACTTGGCTTCCTTTTTTCCTGAGCTGGACGTGCCCAGAGTTCTTCCCTGTTATTTCCCTCTCACAATCACAGGGTTCTGCTGGCCTTGTGGCCACCACCTCACTGCAGAGTTCAGCTGGCCACAGAGCCTCATACCAGGTGGTGAGCAAGTGAAGAGTGGGGACTGGTGCTCAGCACAGGTGCGCTGCAGAGGAAGCCTGGGAAGACACCCATGGCGTTCCTGTGGCTTTTTGGGCTGGGCTGCAGGAGTTGCATTTCTCAGCTGAGTCGGGGGAAGAGAATGTTTTTACAGAAAGGAAAGAAGAGTTTCTCCAGTTTGCCCACTTCCTCTCACCAACTGCAGGCAGGGAGAGCA
>PVJO010033772.1:0-11737 GCA_004026905.1 Hystrix cristata
TGGATCTTAGTGGAAATGAAGTGGCAAAGCAACTTCAGCCCTGTACACAGTAAACTTTGTCTGAGGAATGCAGTTTCTGGCTTGTATCAGCATAGACAGATACTGGGCAGTAACTAAGGCTCCCAGACCATCGGGAGTGGGAAAACCTTGCTGGGTCATTTGTTTCTGTGTCTGGATGGCTGCCATCTTGTTGAGTATACCCCAGCCGGCTTTTTATACAGTAAGTGACAACAGCAGGTGCATTCCCATCTTTCCCCGTCACCTAGGAACATCATCGAAAGCATCAATTCAAATACTGGAAATTTGCATCAGATTTGTGGTTCCTTTTCTTGTTATGGGGGTGTGTTACACTATTACAGAGAGGACCCTCCTGTAGATGCCCAACATTAAAAAATTTCAACCCCTCAAGGTTCTGCTCACAGTGGTTATAGTTTTCATTGTCACTCAGCTGCCTTATAACATTGTCAAATTCTGCCAGGCCATAGACATCATCACTCCCTGATCCCTGACTGTGAAGTGAGCAAATGCATGGACGTTGCCATCCAAATCACAGAGAGCATCATGCTCTTTCACAGCTGCCTCAACCCAGTCCTGTATGTTTTCATGGGAGCCTCTTTTAAAAACCATATTATGAAAATGGCCAAGAAATATGGATCCTGGAGAAGACAGAGACAAAATGTGGAAGAGATTCCTTTTGATTCAGAGGGTCCTACAGAGCCGACAAGTTCTTTTACTATTTAAATGTAAAATTGCTCTGTCTTTTGCTTGGATATACATGAATGATGCTGTTTCTTCAGATAAAACATTTGCATTATTCTGAAACTCAGATATCAAACACTATTTTTGTAATTTATCACAAAGAAGCAGCGAGGAGAGGGAGGCCAAGGACAGAAGTCAAGAAGAGGAGAGAACAATGTACAAAACATGAAAATTAAAATTAACAATGTAAGAAAATAGTAGTAACAGATACATGTAACTAAGAGCATATGCTATGAAGAGAAAAATATTTGTGGACAAGGGAATAGTTTTGTATCCTGATTACGGTAGTGGTTACACAAACGTACACATGTGATATAATGTTACAGAATTCTACAAACACATTCTATGGATTTCCTGGTTTTGATACTAGGCCTTAATTATGTCAAACCATTAGGTCCATCTATGGAGGAAGGACCATTCTGTACTGTCTTTATAACTTCCTGTGAATTTATAAAAATTTCAAAATAAAAGAATTTTAAAAACAAACAAAAATAAAGACAAATGTGAGCTGATTCAGGACAGCACAACTGAAGACAATTATAAGAGGATTGCAGAACTGCTTCAGAAAGTAGCATGAAAATGGGATTAATGTGTGCTAAGTGAGGGTATTTTGAGGGCGATTTACCGCAATGTCTTTCATTGTAATATTTCTAAAAATTAAACATTCACTCTATTTTTTAAAACAACCCTATTTTTCAATACAAAGACCTACACTTTGTAGATCTTGTTCTATTTTGATGTGATTTTAGTACAGAGTGAGTTTGGGATCCACTTTCAGTGTTCTGCATGTGGACATCCAGTATTCCCAGCACTATTTGTTAAAGAGACTATCTTCTCTCCAATGTATATATTTGGTCCCTTTGTGAAAAATTAAATGGCTGTAGCCATGTGTGATAATTCCAGCACTTGGGAGGCTGAGGCAGGAGGATTGCTGTGAGTTCAAGGATATACTGAACTACATAGTGAGACCCTGTCTCAAAAAAAAAAAAAATCAAATGGCTGTAGGGGCTTGTGTTTGCTTCTGTGTCTTCTATTATAGTCTATTCGTCTACACATCAGTTTTTGTACCAGTAACATGTTCTTAATATGGTTTTGTAGTGTAACTTGAAATCTGGTATTGTGATGCTTCCATCGTTGCAATGTTTGGTTCAGTATTTCCTTAGCTATTCTGTGTCTTTTCTGATTCTATGTGAATTTTACCATTGCTATTTCTAAATCTCAGAAGAATGTTGTTGGTATTTTAATAGACATTCCATTAAATCCATGGATCACTTTTGGCAACATTTTTAACAATATTAATTCTGCCAATCCAGGAACAATAGACATCTTTCTATTTTCTAATGTCCCCTTCCAATTCTTTCAGAGTTCTGCAATTTTCATTATCAGGGCCTTTCTTTTCCTTGATTAGATAATTAGGCAATTAAGCTTTATTTCTTTGTTCATTATTGATGAACAGGAACACTATTTTGTCTTTTTTTTTTTATCTTGCCACTTTGAATTCATTTATCAGATATAAAATTTTCTGGTGATTTTTTGGGGGTCTTCTCTGTAAAGAATCATGTCATCTCCAAACAGAGATAACTTGATTCCTTCCTCTCTTAGTTATATCCCTTTATTTCTTTTTCTTGTCTGATTGCTCTAACATTTTGAGTACTGTATTGAAAAGAATATGAGCGGATACCCTTGTCTAATTTCTGACCTTAAGAGAAAATGCTTTCAGTTTTTCACTATTCAGTATGATGTGGTCTGTGGGCTTTTCTTACATAGCTGTTTATCAGTTTAGTACAGGATCCTTCTACACTTATTTTGCTAGGGTTTTTACCAGTATCATGGATGAATGTTGAGTTTTGTCAAACACTTTTTCTGAGTCAACTGAGATAATCATGTGATTTTTATCCTACATTCTGTATATGTAGTGTATTGATTTTTTTTATTTATGTATGTTAAGTCATTCATACATCTTTGGGATGAAATCAACTTGATTATGGTGAATAATCTTTTTAATGATTTGTTGCATTCTGTTTGTGAGTATCTTTTTGAGGACTCTTGCATCTATGTTCATCAAGGATATGGATCTGTAGTTTGTTTTTGTTGATTTATCTCACTTTGATATCATGGTAATGCTGGCTTCCAAAGATGAATTTGGAAGCATGCTTTCCCTTTCAATTACAGAGAAGCATTGGTATTATGTCTTCTATTCAGGTGTAGCAAGATTTAATAGTAAATCCCCTGGTTCCTGAGTGTTTCTTAGTTGGCAATTTTTCATTATTTCCCAAGTTTCATTACTTGTTACTGGTCTGTTCAGGGTCTTTTATCTTCTTGGTTCAATTTTGGCATGTTACTTGGGTCTCATCAATTTGGAGAAGTCTAGAAATTTCTTCTTCTATATTTTCCAATTTATTGAACTATGTGTTTTCAAAATGGTGTCTAATAATCCTATTTCGACTGTGTCTATTTTAATTTCACCTCATTTCTAATTTTATTAATGTGGATCTTCCCTCACTGTCCCTCCCTCCCTTTCTTCAATCTCTCTTTTTATGGTAAGTTTGACTAGGAGCTTATGAACCTTGTTGCTCTTTTCAAAAAACCAACTCTTTGATTCAGTTTCTTTAGTCTTACTGTCATTAATTTCTGCTCTGATTTTTTTTTCTTTTTTTCTACTTGGTTCAAGATTGAATTGTTCTTGTTTTTCTAAGACTTTGAAATGCATATAAGTTGTCAGTAGGCATTCAAATCTATAAATTTCTGCTTATAAATGCTTTCATTGTATACTGCAGATTCTGATATGCTGTGTTTCAATTATCATTTAAATCTAGGAATTTTTAAATTTCTCCCCTGATATCTCCTTTGATTCACTGATCTTCCAAGAGTGTAATATTCAATCTTGATATGTATGTGTAGTTTCTTTGAAATTTTTTGCTGTTGATTTCTAGTTTCATTCCATTACAATCTGATGAGATGCATGAAATTATTTCAATTCTTTTGCATTTAGTAAGACTTGCCTTATGGCCTAAAATATGCTCTATTTTGGAAAAAGTTTCATGGGTTGCTGAAAAGCATTTGTATTCTGCGGTTGTTAAAGAAAATGTTGTGTCAATATCTCTTAAATCCACTAGTTATGTGATGTAGATTAACGCTGATGCATCTTTGTTGATTTTTTTTTCCAGTTGACTTATTTGGGAGAGTGGGGTTTTGAAGTCACCTACTATTGCTGTATTGAAATCTTTATGTCAAGTAATATTTCATGAAAGTGGGTGTTCTGATATTCACTGTATATATATTTACAACTGTTAGCTCTTTGTGGATTATTCCCTTTATCAATATGTAGTAATCTTCTTTGTTGCTTCTAAACAGTTTTGGTTTGAAGTCAACTTTGTCAGACGTAAGTATGGCTACTTCTGATGCTTTGGGGCTCCATCTTGTAGTATCATGCTTGCAGTATCGTTTCCCATCATTTCACTTTCAGTCATGTATGTCTTCTCAGATGAGGTGTCTCTTGCTGGAAACATAAAGATGGGTCTTGTTTTTTGTCCAATCTGACAGTCTATGACTTTTAACTGGAGAGTTAATGCCATTTACATTGAATATTATTATTGAAAGTTGTGTACTATCCCGTCATGCTTCTTTCCACTCCTTGATTCGTTTTCTTCTCATTTAACTACTCTTGCACTGAGACTTATTCTTTACTCTCACAGATATTGTTGTCTTCATCATCTCTAAGATTCTCTTACATATTTTCTTCATTTTGGGCTTGGTGTTCATAAATTTCTTTAGTCTATCATTATCATGCAAGGTCTTTATTTTTCCTTCAATTTTGGAGGACAGCTTTGTATGAAATAGTTATCTGGGTTAGGAATGCTTTCAGGGTTTGAAAATTTTTACTCCAAATCTTGCTGATCTTTAAGGTTGAGAATTATGTTATTCTGATGATTTTGCCTTTGTAACTGATGTGGTGCTTCTCTGTTTTTAATATTCTTTCTTCTGAGTTCCTGGCATCTTAAGTATGATTTGTCAGGAAGCTTTCTTTTCTGCTTATGTCTATTTTAGGTTCTAAGTGCCTCTTTACATGCATATTAATTGTATCCCAATGTTGGGGGAATTTTCTCCAGTAATTTCATTGAATAATGTTTTATGCTACTATGCTCTACTTCAGTATCCTCATCGAATCCAGATATTCTTACATTTGTTTCTTTTAGAGTGTTCTAGGATCTCATGGATAATATTTTGATTGTTCTTAATTTTGCATTACAATGACTGAATGTTCTACTTCATCTACCTTCTTTTCAAATCCTGATATACTTTCTTCTGAAAGATCTTTCAGATATAAACTTTCAGTTTATAGCACTGCAACTCACAATAGCTAAGCTTTGGAAACAATGTAGGAGTCCATCAACAGATGAATAAACAAAGAAAATGTGGTAGATATACATAATGGAATATTAACATAAAAAAGAACAAACTCGCGTCATTTTCAGGAAAACAGAACTTGAGACTATAAAGCTAAGTGAAATAAGTCAGAAACAGAAAGTTAAATGTTGCATGGTTTCTCTTATATGAAAATGCCAAGATACAAATAAATAAAATAGAGAAGGTAGGAAATGAGAAGGTATGAAATAAGAAGACAGAATTTTGGAGAAAAAAGGGGTAAGGTAAGAAAGGTAAAAAGGGATAAAAAATGATCAAAGTATGTAGTATGCACTTTACCAATTCCCCCAAACCAACATCACCATTCTGTATTATAAACATATACTAAAAAAAGAAAAGAGAGGGGGAAGGGCAAAGGAGAGAGGGAGGGATGAAGGGAGGGAGACAGAGACAGAGATTTTCAGTTGAGTTTTTTGGCTTATTGAAATTTTCCTTTTCAGGATGTGCTTCTTTTGTCATAACCTCTATCTCTTTGCTGATGTGGCTTTTCATACCCTACACTGTCTTGCTCAATTTATTCAGCTGCTGATTTGCATCATCTTTGTGATCATTGGTCATTGTAGTAATTGACTCATTCAACACTTACTAGTCCCTTCTTTGATTTCCTTGATCATTTAATTTCTCCAACTCAACCTATTCAAAATATTAGATACAATTCCAATACTTCACTGAAAGGAAAGAACAACTACCAGTAACATCATGACCCAAAGATCCAGTCATATGTCAACTTACAATTTAAAGCTTGCTTTAAAATTTCTCTATTCTTTCAGTAACCCAAAGACAGAAGAACAGTAACGATGGTTAGGATAGTAAACAGAGGAAGAAAAAAGAAAACTTAAGTAAAAAGGAAAGATTAAAAAGACAAGAAAAAATAAGATTTGATAATATTTTTATACCAACAATGGAAAATGAAGGAAGACTTGAGAGGTTATGTGAGGGATGAAAAGAAGAAAAGTCAAGAAAATATAAATGGAAAGTGCGAGAAGATATAGGAAGATTGGATTCAATTAATAAACTAGCAGAAACAAAGAAGATTCAAGATACAACTCTTCAGGGATAACCTGACCAATCAAAGACACGGATAGAAGCAAAATTAAAAATTAACAAAGTTACATATACACGCATGTCTCACACACACACTCTAAAAGAAAGGAGGGAAAAGGTTATAATGATATCTATACTAGAAAAGAAGAGGAGAAGGAGGAGGGATTTCAGTGGGTTGTGAGGGGGGAAAAAAGAAGGAAGAGATGAGGAAAATGTAATTGTAAAGTGAGAGAGGACACAGGGAGATTGAAATCAATTAAGGAATTAATAGAAAATCTAACTTAGAAAATCCTATGTAATAGTCCTCCTTATGGGAGAACATAATGTGTTATGGTAAGACACTAAGAAGTAAAAGCAATAACTTAGCACTCATAAACTTATGAATATATACACACCCCCCCAGGATTTACAAAAAGGAACAACTTAAAAACTGAAAAGAAAAAAATCAGTCCAACAATCCTTCTTGTGCTGGTATTTCAATGGAGTCTAAATTAGTCAAGTTCTCTTCCTCCTCAGTCTAAATTAGGTCTTACAGAGCTTACAGGAGGCCGAGCTTCCCTTCTCTGGGGTTGTTGGATGGGAAGTTTAGTAGGTTGGTAAGTAGCTGAATTACATTCCACTTACTGACTTAAACACTTCTGTACCTGTGAGGGCATCAGAAAATCCAGACCTTCTTCCAATTCTTCCATTTGTGTAATCCATGGCAGGTGTGGAGCATGGGTCAGGGTTCCATAAATTTCCAGGCTGTACTTCTGGAGGTGTTGCTGGCCAGTGTCTGTGCAATTGTCTTCAGTCTCAGGGCCTCCAAGCAGACCAGACAGGGGATGTGTGCACAAGAACTGAGTTTGCTTTCAGAACCATTGGTATCCTACCTTCCACTGGATCCCACAGAGTTGCACTCAGATCCAGAACCCCTCCCACAACAAAACATTATTTGACTGAATTCATTGCCTGCCACCACATCCAAACCACTTCTGTTTCACACTCTCTACCACCAGAATTCTAGAGTTGGCCTACAGTTCAGTCTCTTGTAAAATGGTGAGTGTTGTCTCTCTTCTGATCTCATTTTAGTTTTACCATGTCAGTTACCTTTTGCCTGGGCCCATTCTAATCACTAGGGCAGGTAGCCACTTCCTCCCCATAGCACAGTCATACTTTCATGTTGGATTTCTGAAAAATGCCAGAATTTTCTGCACCTACTCAGGAGTTGCTCAAGATGGCTTCTGGCCCCACTTCGGCCCAAGACCATTTCCTGTTTGTTGTACAGAGCCAAGGGAATAGGGAGCTACCAAGATGGCTTTCCAATCCAACTCTAAATGTGGAGAAATTATGGAAAATTTCACACCCATCTCTGTTCACTTGGCTGTAGTCTATCTCCTGTCTGCTTGGACTGCTGCAAAGCTAGAGCTCATAACATTCAGTTATTCCTTTTGCCACTACATGGGAGATCTCCCTCCCACTCTGAGCTGCCACTTGTTCAGTGCCAGAATGTATTGCTTCAGTTAATTTACTTACCTAATTATCCATATTTTAGGGTTTCCTCCAGTTGCTAGCTCTCTTACAATGTCATACTTTTATGCTGGATTTCTGAAAAATGCCAGAATTGTGTACCCCTAGCTTCTCACAGAGCCACATACCTATTGCTCTGTATTAATATTCTGGAACAACTTGTGAGTACATGCTTCTTATTGCTCACCATTTTACACCTACGATACAATTTTAAAGTCCAGAAAAAGGTGGATATTTTGATCCTTAAGAATTAGATGAGATCATCACCTAAGTATAGATGTAAAATAAAAAGATTGAGGAGTAAATAACTCCAACATCAGGAAACTAGCCAGAGTTTCTGGCCAGAGAAATTAGCCAGAGATTCAGAAAAAGTAATCAATGAGGTATTAGGAAAACAACTCTTTTGCTTCCTGGCCATAAGGTGAGCAGTTTGCTCTACTATGCTATCTTAACTCACCACAGGCCCAAGAACAACAGAACCAATCAACCGTGGACCAAATCCTCTAAAATTGTGAGCAAAAATAAACCTTTTCTCTTTATAAGTTAATTATCTCAGGTACACATTGTAACAATGGAAAGCTAACAGTATCTTAATCTTTTAGGGTGATCAGACATCTGATTTTTTATGAACTACTAGTTTAGTTTACATCTTCAACATAAAATTATGCTATATTTCACATCTTTGTAAAGCTAATGTTTTGGAAATTGCTGTGATAAAATGTACTGTATTCTAATTAGTGTGGAATAGGATGGAGGGTGGCAGTGTGTAGTTTGATTCCAAAGTCTAAATTGAGCAGTATCCCAAATGTCACACCATTTTAAAGGCTTTTTTTTCAAAAGATGAAATAAAAATATTTTTAATTGCTAGGTCATTAAGAAGGTAGAATTCAAATAACCTTCACCCATGACCTTTACCTTTTCCTTTGAATGGGGATGACACCTTAATGTACTCCTGTCCTTCCACTAAATGATATGGTAAAACACAGCTCATTTGGGCAAGCCTAATCACATGAATACTTTACAAGCAGCATTTTCTATGGATGAAGGCAAAAGTCAAAGAATTCCATGTATCATTGATGTTTTTTAACATATAGTAGCCCACAAGGGCTAAAACTGAGTGTTCTCCCAATACCACCTAGAAGTAAAGGGCAACAGCAGTCCCACAACCACCAGAACTAGATTCTGTCAACAACCTGGTCTTAAGATTCTTCCCCAGGGCTTGCATATGTGGGGTTAGCCTGGGTGAGACCTTGATTTCCGCTTTGTGAGGCCCTAGAGAAACCAAACAAGCCTATTCAGACCTAGAGAACCACGAATAGATATTGCTTTAAACTGATAAATTGTTAACGTGTTATGTAGCAAATAGAAAACACTGAGTTGTCTAAACCTAACCAATAAACAGAACTATTATTCTTTTTGTCTAGTAGTCTGAAGAATAAACATATAAATAGTAAAAGTGCCCTGAACTAAAAAAATCTGGGAGCCTCCGATTTAGACAAATCAGAACTTATCCCTGGAGCTGAGAGTAGGGTCAATCCCACCTAAACTAAATGGCTGCTACCCAACTGGGGAAAGGAGGGAGGGGCATTAAGTATACATCCACAGAAAGAATAAAAGGAGATTCAATATACATTAGCAGAAACTAAATTAATGATGAAAAAAACTAAAACTAGAATAGGTGCTCTAAAAATAGATGAGTAAAATTTTCAACAATGGGAAATAAAAATAAGATGAGACCTAACAAATTGTTAATCTGTCTTCCTGAATGAAAGTCCATAATATGTGGGTCTGAAACAGTAAGCAACCTCACAGAAGGAAACTTCTGAGCTGAAAGAAGGCCTATGTGGGCGGCTGAAAGAACTCATACTGTTAAGGGATCCAAGTAAGTTCTGAACTCTTATGAAGACAAGAGTTCTATAACTTTCAGAAGCAGAAAAATGAGAATGTATTTTAAAGCGTAAGGAGAAAATACTCAAGTATCCATATAGTAAAATCACATTACTATAGAGAAATAAAAACCGAATTGGCTCAACAACCTCCACAACAACGAAACCTGTTCTTCCAGTTTTTGTGACCATACTCGCTCAGCAGCTACACAGGACTTCTTTTTTCTTCATAGGCACTTCACTCTCTCCTGCCTTAGAAACTGGATTTGTTATCTGCCCTGTTGGGAAAGTTCTTTCACTTCTACTTCTTATTCCTTATGTAATTTCTGCAGATCTTAATTTTCAATGTGCTGCCGAAGTCAGCACAGATCTTAATTTTTTAAGGAAATAAATGTTGACCTTTCTAGCTATACAAAAATAGCTCATGCAACTGTAATAGTATATAATAGAAGTTAAAAGAGCTGCACCTAATTTAAATTGGTCACTTTGGATCTCTGGCACTCAGCATAGTGGCTTTTACTACACATGAAATAAGTCACTAAAGTGTAAGATCACTTCCTACTGTATGGTAACTAGGTTGTAGGAGGACAAGAGGGGAAAAAAGGAGACCATTTACGAGGCTATTAATCTATTCCAGAGCTAATCATTGCAATGGGGATAGAAACTGGTCAAATTTGGAGTATTCTGAAAGCAGAAGCAACCCAAATTTTATTAAGAGTAGGATGTTAGAGAAAGAAAACAAGTACGACAGGCTTTTTGGCTAGAGTAACTAGTGCATTGACGCTGTCTCCAGCTAAAATAGGGGTAATGGTAGGTAAAGGGGACTTGGGGAAGGAGCACTACTTCAGTATGGATAAGTTTGAGATATTTACTGCGACTTCTAATAGAGATTTAAATAGGCAGTTTGCTATACAAACCTGGAATCTAAGAGACATATTTGGAAGTAAAAAGCTGGAACTTGTCAACATGTAGCATTTAAAGTCATGAAACTGGATGAGGTCACCAAAAAGGTGAGTAGAAGCAGAGAGGCAAATGAAAGGACTGAGAATGAGATGTATGATGAAGTAGAAGCTTAGTCTTCTGGAGACAAAAGTATATCAAAGAAGAAAAAGGACAATTGGCTGGTCTGTGTAAAAACAGAAAATCAATTCATTTTATAATATGTATTAAATGGAAAAAACTCTATAGGGTATAACAGCCAGCTGGCATAGTCCTAGATTTGACAGTGTTTTGGAGAAAAGAGCTATAAATTATATTCTGGGGTCAAACTGGTGAATTTGGCATCAATATAAGACAGAAAAAAGCTTAATCAGAGGAAAAGCTGAAGATGGCTGACTTTAAAAGTGGGATCCAAAATAATAGAAATAAGAATCTTATTCTGGTAACATATATACACATACACATATAAAGAGTGAGGAGAACATTTAAAGATCAGAAAGGACATATGCGGTCTTAAGTGATAAACCCTCAATGATGGAAATGTGGTATTTTAATTTTGAATGTGATATTTTAATTTTTAACATTTTAGCTTGCTATATTTTCTAGCTTTCTATGATATATTATACACATTAATTCCATAATATTTTATACTTTTACAAAAGGAAGTAATGATTCATGAAGTCTACTAATACATTGAAGCTTGATAACTAACCTACAGATTGAGCAACATGGAAATCACTGATGACTTTGACAAGATGTGTTTCAGTCAAGTTGGGAGAGCAAAAACTGATTGGAATACTTTAGCAATGCCTCAAAATGTTAAACATAAGAATTCTGTGACTCAACAATTAAATGCCGGTTGGCTCCGCCCCATCCCGGGGAAGACAGCTCCGGACTCCATCTTCGGAGCAAGGCTTGAGCTTGCAGGTCAGGCGCTCCCCGCGCGGATCTGCGTTGGCTCCGCCCCATCCCGGGGAAGACAGCTCCGGACTCCATCTTCGGAGCGAGGCTTGAGCTTGCAGGTCAGGCGCTCCCCGCGTGGATCTGCGTTGGCTCCGCCCCATCCCGGGGAAGACAGCTCCGGACTCCATCTTCGGAGCGAGGCTTGAGCTTGCAGGTCAGGCCGCTTCCGGTAGGGATTTGCGCTGGCTTGGCCCGCGCACCGGCAGGTTGAA
>PVJO010033773.1:0-11731 GCA_004026905.1 Hystrix cristata
TTGCCGCTCTGTCTGAGGGAATTCTGCACAGCAGGAGCAGGCCGTGTCATTCCAGGAGGACTTAGTGTTTGCTTCTGCCAGTCTCCCAAGGCTGCCAGTATCTTCAACCTTGGCCCACATGAATGTTAATGTCTTAGCTTGAGTATTCTTGGACCACCCTGGTGGTATAAATTAGAACCAAACTCAGCCAAGGTACAGACTGTGACTACAAATTCTCAGGGGTACTTCTTCCCATCCAAATCCAAGTCAAAGCAGACAAGTGTCCTTGTTGGCTCCTTCTCTAGTGGGTGGATATGTTTTAGCCCATTATTTTATTGGACATGTAGCCCATAACTAATTCTCGCTTTGAGCAAGAGCTTCAAGTCCAACAACCCCTTTGTAAGAAGCAGGTTTATGGCTGTGTCTCCCTGAGGCTCAGACCCTCCCTGTCGCTGCTGCCGACCTGCCACCAGGGCTGCCTCAGTCTCAGATCACATATTTACCAGTGAGGTTTTCAGCTCATTCTTCCATTTGGGCCGGGAGATTTCTTTATTTTGTATCTTGTTCTTGTTTAAAAGGGTACTTATTATATCCAGGATTTCTAGGTATTTTATAGCAGAAGAGTTCCCAATTATTCTAATTCACTGTATTGACAAATTAATGTCTGACCTTCCTTTTAGATGTTGCTTCCTCCTGGTTTGACTCCATGTTAGTAAGTTTACTGCCTCTCTGGGCAACATAACACCCTCAGCTCCTTCCAGCTAAATGCCTGGCCGCTCCATCTTTCACTGGAGTGGACCAGCTCACCTGTCCAGGCAGGACTTTTCACCCCAAGACCCCCACAGGCCATGGGAAGCCCATGACTTGGCTGCTGCTGAGTCAGATCCAATCAGATGCAGCTGGAGGAAGAGAGGTTCTCATAGAATAAAATGTACCTAATGCTGCCTCGAGGAGGCGATTTCCTACTGTGCTTTGGCTATGTCCCTCAGAGATCCATGGGTACAGGTGGGAGCCCCAGAGTGGTGCTAGTGGGAGGTGGTGAGTGAACCCTCTAGGAGGCGGGGCCTAGTGAGAGGGCTTTGGGTTATCGGACATGCTCTTGAAGGGGACTGTGGTGCCCTGGTCCTTTCTCAGTCCTTGTGTTTCTTGACTGATGAGGTGAGTGGTTTTACAGATCTTACACATTCCCACCATGACGTGCTACCTTGCCACAGGATTAAAGCTATAGAGCCAATTGCTTATGAGCTGGAACCTCCAAAATTATGAGTCAAAATAACCCTTCTCTTTTTATAAGTTAGTTATCTCAGGCATTTAGTCGTAGTGACAGCCAACTAATGCAATTTCCTTAGGGCCTATGGACACAGAGGGGGCTGCCAGAGACATTTATAGCAGCCTTCTTCCCAGTCTCATCAGAACAAAATCCCATTGTCCCTGAACAGCGTGTTACCCAGGAACTAATAAACAAATGAACAAACAGCTAGCAGAAAAGCCCATCACCACTATAGGTCTCAACTTGAAAGGCAGTCTCTAATGAGCTGCTGGTCAACATTTTTGCCAATGATTTAGACATGGAGATCAAAGTGAGGTTATAAACTTGATGCATGATGCAAAGTTGAAAGGGACAGAGAACACATTCCAGAAACAAGGTTCAAATGGTTTCTACTGATTAGAATAAACAAGATTAAATTTAATCAGGATTAGGCAAAGCCCCGAAGTTAGGTCCAAAATACCAATTGTGAAGCACAAGATCTCTGTGCCCTGATTTTGGCAGCAATTCACAGACCAAGGACCTGGGGGTTTAGTGACCATAATTTTAGCTTGGCCCTGATTAGTCCTGCTCAACTCCTACACAAGTCCTCTGGCCAAGGAGCTCCCCAGGGGGCCCTTCCTCTGTGGGCTTCCCACCTAAATTACATTGTCTCATCAGCCTTCCATTTAGCTTTAGCTTTGCCTATTCTCTCCTCTCCTGGACTTCAATGCACAGTTTGGTTCCCTGGGCCCTTTTGTCATAGACATTTTACTTGCAGTGTATGCATCTCTGGGAACCAGCACATGCTGGGAACTTTGGAAGAAAATAAGGATACATTTCCCTGGGAAAAGAATTGGATTACAAGAGGCAGGGTGGGCATCTTCATGTGGAAGAGGGAGCAGACAGCCGTGGTGTTGCTCCAGTCAGAGCATTAGAACTAGAGAGGAGATAGTCAATAAAATCAGATGCCTGTTCAGTACACAGCACTGTTTCGACTGGTATGCGTGAGCACTCGCCGTGCGCAAGGCGACAGGTGCTTTGGGCATCCCAAGGACGGACTTTGCATTCCACCTGGCTGCCTCACTGGTGGTGGGGAGTCCCTGACCTCCATGGGGAACACTGTGGAGCCGATTGCCGCAGTAGATAAGAGAGATGGGACTTATCCAGTGGCAGATTCTTGTTCCCTAATGCCTCATCATCCAAGCCAGGCCGCTCCCTCAGAAAAGTGCTGACAAAACTAAATCCTTTGGACAGCAGAAGAGGTAACAAACCACAAGCTGTCATTCCCAAGGGGTCAGGGTGACCTACGAAAACACCTGCAAATACTTGTCTACCTGTCTGCTCAGCTTCTGGCCCTTTAAGCTGGCCCGGCCCACTCACAGGCTGCACCTGCAGGAGATAAAGGCTGGCTGAAAATAGCCACGTTCAGAGCAATTTCCCAGAACTTCCCTTCTCTGCTTTGGCTCAGATTCCTTCCTACCCTCCTCCAGGCTCCTGCCTCTGACTTTGCCTTGGTTATCTGAACCCTGGCTTTACTGAGCCCATAGACCGGAGAAACTTCCAACCTTGAGGGAGGATCGGATAGCCTAGAGGACTTCTAAGGCAGGGATCCCTGGGCACAGATTACACCTCAGGACAGGAGAGCAGAGAAACACGGGGATTCTCAGCTCCTGAATGCCTGGGCAGCAATGTGCCCCTTAGGAGAGAGCCAAAGCCTGTGCCAGGAGGAGGATCAGAGTGGACAGGAAAGCACCCCCGGGTGGGCATGTTCACCCCATCCCCTAATTGTTCATGGGATAAGGGATTAAGCAGAGGCTGGCAGATGGTCACTACCAGTGGAACCCACTGTCACTCACCACCACGTTGATGGCCACCAAGCAGCCTGGATGTTCTGGAACCGTTCTCATTTAAAATGTCATGTAGCCAGCGGGCATGGTGGTGCGCACCTGTAATCCCAGCACTGTGGGAGGCTAAAGCAGGAGGATCGCACGTGTGAGCTCAGCCCCGGCAATTTAGTGATTTAGTGAGACTGAGGCTCGAAATAGATAGGTGATAGGGGTTGGGAATTCAGCTCAGTGGTGGAGCACTTGCCTAGCAAGCACAAGGCCCTCAGTTCAATCCCCAGCACCAAAAAAAAAAAAAAAAAAAAAGATCGATAGATACATAGATAGAGCTGCCTTAGCTTTAGTCCCTAGTATGACCAAAAAAAAAAAAAAAACTGTTCCCCCAGTAAACCATTCAAATAGCTTGAAAATTATTATATTTCAGTGTTCAACCTATAATTTTGAAAATACTCCCTCACATTTGGAATTGGCCCAAAACCCTGTATTGGCCCAACTCTCCCAGCTGGTGTCTGTGGAAAGTTGTAGCCAGACCCTGACGGGGAAGGAAGTCCATTTGGTCTTTGTGACCCTTCTGCCCCCTTTCTGTCATCTGCTCTCCCCTCAAATAATGCCCCTGCTGCCCACCCCTCCATCCTCCCTCCACTCCCCTCTGACGGTAATCGTGGGGATGTTAGGGAACTTGTGTCCTCCCAAGAGACTGTGTTCAGACAAAGAGACGGAATCTCAATAAGGAGTTGGGGCTACTCAGTGTGTAAGAGAATACGGGGTAAGGAAAGTGGGGGGTCTCTGTGGAGCCCCTGGAACTTGGGTGGCTGCCGCCTGCTCTGCCTCTTTGCCACCATAAGCCTCCTGTGTCTGAAGGGGTGGAAGAAACTCTGGAGCCTGTGGTCGAGGGGAGTGTCGCTATCAGGCAGGTCTGCAAGTCCCTCAGCGAGTGGCCGCGCTGGGTACTCGGCCCAGTGACTGTCCGCACATCTGGGGAGGTGGCCACGGGACAGGAAGAAGCCCCTTGACGGCCCGGCCCGAGGGCCGCGGGGCACTGGCAGAGGTCTCATGGTGAGTCCTCCTTTATTTTCATTTCTGCACCGAGGATAACAGAAACTCAGCCCCTCGGTGGCTGATATCGCAGGAAGTACTCAGTCCACAGTGGGGACCAAGCTAGCTACTGTCGATGGCCTCCATGTCCCCAGGAGCCACAGCCTCTGGGGGGTCACAGGTCACGTCTCAGCCAGAGACAGGGAAGCAGACCCGTCGTGGCTCCTCCACAGAACGTGGGCTTGACCCTGGCTGACACTGTCTCGCCCAGCACAGCCACCCTAAAGGCCCTGCACTCTGCTCCTGGTGACAACGGTCTCCCTTCCGCTCTGCCTCTGACACGCCCGGCAGAGGCCTGGATGGTGCCTGCGTGTCCTCGAGCCTTGATTCCATCCCGCAGTGTTCTGATCTCCTTTGGCCATGACCCCTCCACAGACAGTGCTGAGGTCATGCCCCGCCTTCCGCAGGCCCCGGGACACAACTGCGTGGTGCAGAATCCCACCGGGAGCTGTGCGGTGAGCCAAATAGCAAGCTGGGCTCAAAAGACTCTCTCTTCTCTTTGTTCTTCTTTCTGCCTGCAGATCAGTAATTTCCACCATCTCCAAGCCCTCCAAAAACAGAGTGCCCGGGGAAGTCCTGGGAGAATGTCTCGGGAGAGGACGTCTCCCCTCAAACCTGTCTCTGCCTCTCTCCCTGTGACCTGAAGTTCATTCCTTTAAATTCCTTTAAATTAAGTAGCTCATTCCAGTTAGAAATTAACTCCTTTAAATTTTTTCTCTTAGCACATAAATAAGCTTGGGAACGCTGTTTCAGAGAGAATGTGCTTATTCTGAGATGGCGCTCTGATAGGGAGAGAAAGAACCTGAGATTCCCTGGAATGAGGGAATTGGGAAGCATCAAGAGGGGCTCAAAGAAAGACTAAACAGTTCTTCCCTCAGAATGGAAATACCCCGTTGTGGGGCTGGGGATTTAGCTCAGTGGTAGAGCGCTTGCCTAGGAAGCGCAAGGCCCTGAGTTCGATCCCCAGCACCCTCCAAAAAGAGGAAATATCCCATTGGGAGGGGGTTCCCCGCCAAGTGGGTCTGAGACAAGTCTCAAGTCAGCAAAAATGGGGGACGCGGGTGTGGAACACTGGGGCAAGTCCGGACAGTGAAGACGAAGGTTCTTGGTCCGGCCGGCACTGTGTGGGTATCAGGGACGCACAGAACAGTAAGCCCAGCTCTGTCATCTAGAAGCACCCACTATCGTTCAAAGAACCTCGAGGCCGACCAAAGTCACGGTGCTGTTTGAAAGTGCTGTGACTGAGTGGCACTCGGGCTGCTCTGGCTGTGAGGGGCAGGGACCCAGGAGCAAGCGCCGGTGCAGCCTGGGAAGGGGGAAAGATAGGACACATGGGCTGGCTGAGAAGCAGCAGCAAGATGGGGGAAGGAAGGAGCACACATAAGAAAAGCCTTGTGAAAGTCAAGGAGCTGCATGGCCAGAACACAGGTCCTTACAGTGATGCACAGGGCCAACACCTAAATCTTGGAAGCAGCCTATGTGCCCATCAATAAATGAACAAAGAAAATGTGGTATTTATATACAATGGAATACTACACTGCCATAAAGAAGGATAAACTTGAGTCATTTGTAGGAAAATATGTGTACTTTGAGACCATAATATGATGTGAAATCAGGCACACGAGCTCGAATATTGCATGGTTTTTCTTTTATGAGAAACCCAAAATATAAATAAAGATGGGAAGGGGAGGGAAGAGGAAAGGGAAGAAAAAAAGAATTAAGATGTGTTAGGTACATGTAGCAACTCCCTCGAGGAATGATCATTATGTACTGCAAGAATGTTCTAATAAAAAACAAAAATTGAAACAAAAATGGTGATGTGTGGGCGATGAGGCTGCCAAGGTCCTGGGCCATCGATGACGACCAGGTGGGAGTTCAGCAGGGTGCAGCAGGGCCGCACATATCTGCACTCTTTACTGTGGTCTGCGGATGGTGCGACAGAGGGGCTGGCAGGAGGTGATGGGAGGAGATTTGGGGCGAAGGACCGTCTTGGTTGTTGAGACAAATACCTGACACCCAAAGTTAAGGGAGGAGAAGTTTATTGAGCTCAGTTTGTGGAGTTTTCAGTTCACAGTCAGCTGGCTCCAGCGCAGGGTGGCAGGTAGAGGAGAAACGGCTCATGACAGGCAGAAGGCAGCAAGGCAGGTGAGGGACCTTCGCAGCTTCTTTCTGCCCCTTATATCTTCTCAAAACTGCCAGGATCAGGGTGGTGCCAAACCCATCAGTGGACTGATTTAGTGATCACACACCCTCAATCCCAGCATCACACACTCTAGATTCAACCACCTCTGAAAAGCCCCACCTGTGACCACATGAGGCTTTGCGGGACATCTAGGCACAAACCATAACAAGGACTGACCCAAAGCAAGGCCGAGGGCATGGAGGAAGATTGAGATGCATCATCTGTGAGCCAGGGACCCATCAGGGAGCGGGAAGGTGGAAAGATGGAGATGCTCCGGGGTCACCAGGGCCCTGGTGGTCACAGTCGCCTTCTGAGGAAGACAGTGTGGAGCTGCTGTGCAGGGCTTAGGCTGGGAAACCTGAGTGGGAGTAAAATCTCACACTTGGGAACCAATTAAATCACCTGCAGAGCACAGCAGAGACCGCGGGGCTCTGGTGCAATCAGGTGAAATTCGGGGCCTTGTATGAAAGAGATTTTTGGATGGGTGGCCGGGGACTGGGGACTGAACCCAGGGCCTTGCTCATGCTAGGCAGGCGTTCTATCACTGGGCTACATCCTCAGCCCTTTTTTATTTTTTATTTGGGGACAGGGTCTTACTAAATTGTCCAGGCTGGCCTCTAACTTGCAATCTTCCTGTCTCGGCCTTCCAAGTAGCAGAGATTATAGGTGTGTATCACCACCCTGCTGAAATACAGATTTTTAAAACCCAGAATCACACTCAGCATTGCAATACACTCACCTCTCATCTCAAGAGAAATGCAAGGAACCTGACAACCCCACAGGGATGGAGAGTCACATCTGCCATGCCCTCCTCACCCCAGGCTCTCAGTCATGGGGACAACAGCGGGCGGAAACCCCAAGCACCACTCAAACTGGTGGCTGCTCGGCACAACCAACCAGGAGCCATGGAAAATACAGATGTCTCACTTCTGCCCCGAGAGTGCAGCCGGGCATCTGGTTTAGGGATGGGGTGCGGGCTGACTGACATGGAGCCACCGAGCTGGCAGAGCTGGCCTTTTCCCCATTGCTGCACTGAGTTCACAAGCTATCAAGGGCAAAAGTTGCACTCGGTCTGGGCTTCGTGGTGACTGTCAATCTCGCCCCTCAGCTCATGCCCACTCGGGTTTCCTCAGTGTTTGTCCAGGCACTGATTGCTGGGTACCTCGCTGGGATGGAGGAGAAGCGCGGCAGACAGCGGTGCCAGACAGGTCGGCTCTGAAACACAAACAAACAGAAAACAGTCCCTCTCCTCTCGACCTGCTCAGCACTGGTGAGGCAGCAGTTGGGGATTGGGGGAGGATTTCAAACAAGGGCAACATTTACTAGGTCTTCCAACCTGAGCTAAGATGGTTATTACTGCAAATAGCTGTTTTGGCTGCTACAAGTGTATAATTTCCACCTCTGAAGGAACATGTTCTCAGAGTCCCTGGGAGCTCATTTTGCCGATGCAAAGAGGAAAAGTCTGGGATGGGACTTCAGGCAAGGTCTCACCCCAGCTCCTGGTGCACTGGGGATTTCTAGGCTTGCAAAATCAAGCTCCAGGTTCAGAACAAGAAGGGCCCTTCAGAGATGAGGTGAGGGCTTTGTTCTTCTTCTTGCCAGTTTCTCCTTAAAATGGTTATTGTGGCTCCAGGCAGTGTCTATGTAGCATCTTTGAAACTCTGACCTCTGTGAATCCTGGCCCCTCAGAGGCACTGGAAACTGTGTTAGCCAGCTTTCTGTTACTGTAACAAAATAACTGAGATAGTCAACTTTAAAAAATGGAAGGTTTATTTTAGCTTGCAGTTTTAGAGGTTTCAGTCCATGGTTAGTTGGCCCCATGGGCTCTGGGCCTGTGATAAGGCAGCTCATCATGGCGGGGATCCCATGGTGGAGAAAAGCAGTTCACCTCATGGTCAGGATGCAAAAAAGAGAGAAGGAACTGAGCATGATGGCACATGCTTGTAATCCCAGCACTCCAGGAGGAGGATCGCAAGTTTGAGCAGAGCCTAGGCAATTTAGTGACTTAGTGAGACCCTGTCTCAAAAAAAAAAAAAATAAAAAAAAAATACAAGAAGGCTGGAGATGTAGTTCAGTGGGAAGGTCCTGGGTTAAATTCCCAAGAGGGGGATGGGGAGGGAAGCTGCTTCAGCCCACTAGGAAGCCACCTCTTCTGTGGAAGCCGGGCCCCTCCAGCCTTCCTTCAGGTGCAGCACAGTGGCTTCCACACTGCCCTGTTGTTGGGGCTGCCCCAGCCCTGCAGATGACAGGACTCCGAGACAAACCCCTTCTCACTCAGGGATGAGGGGCCGATGATCCTGCTCCCTTCTGGATTCCCCAGATCTCTGATGGCTTCAGTGGGTGGCTGTGAAATTCCTGAAACAAAAGCAATGTGATTCGTTTTCACTTGAAAGAAATTAGTGCAAATTCATAAAGTACTTTGTGGGGGCCAAGAGGAAGGAAAGATGTCTCAAAATTGACAAGTTTATATAATTTATTATTTGTCAACACCCACCAGCCGCCACCTGGTGTACATTGTCCTAGAGCTACACACAGGAACAAGACAGCCCTCGGTACGGTTTAGGAGGCAGGCAATTGTGACAGTGTGTGTTCACGGGGGTGACAGAGGTGATAGGGCAGGACATACAGGGTGTCAAACACTGCCCGAGGACATCAGGAAGAGGTCTGGGAAAACTGGGAGGGATTCGGCAGTATCTAAGAGCAGTAAGTATAGGAGATGCTTTAGCCCATTTTCTGTTTCTATAACAGAATTCTTGAGATGGGGTGATTCATAAAGAAAAGGGGTTTATTAGGTTCATAGTTCTGGCAGTCTGAGAATGTGACACCAGAGCCGCTAGGCCTCTGTGAGGGCTCATGGTAAAAGGGCAGGGGCGCAGATATGGAAAAGGTGTGTGGCAAGAGTGGTGAAGGACTAAAAAAGGTGCCAGGCTGGCTTCATAACAGTTTGCTCTTGGTAGCCGATCCAACATCCCTCTCATCCCACCCCATCCCGCCCCCACAGAAAGAGCTCACTCCCTGGGGAAGAGCATTCATCCATCTTAAGGATCCAATCACCTTTTAAAGGCCCCGACACGGGGTGGGGGTGTGGCTCAGTGGCAGAGTGCTTACCTAGCATGCAGGAGGCTCTGGGTTCCATCCTCAGCACTGAAAAAATAAAAATAGGAAAATAAAAAAGACCAAGCAGGGGCTGCATAGAGAGAGGCTGCAGGGAGGATGCACGGGCCAGCACAGCCCTGGTGAAGGTCAGTTTCCAGGCCCCTTGACTGGCATCAAGGGCAACAAGGGCCACAATCTGCCTGACAAGGCCAAAGAGATCCTGCTGAGGTGGTGAGCGAGGAGTGGTCCCCCTACCACTGCCCCAAGCAGGGGGCTACACAGCAGCAAGAGGGTGACGCCATCCGGAATCAACCCCACAGGCTGAGTCCTTGGCCTGTGTGCTTGGCTGAAGCAAACTGTGGAGTGCCTGTGCTCAGCCTGGCCCAGGATGAGGTCCCGTTCCTGGTGTCATCCTACTGAAATTTCTTCTTCGCTGCACACCGGGTCTGTGTGCATAGGTCTGATAAGCCCTGGTCCAGGTATGTGGCCTTGGAAGTCACACACATCATCCTCGGCAGCATGCTAAAAATAACAAACCCATCTGCTGCTGCTGTCTCACCCACCCAGGCAGAAGTTAGCCAGGTAGGCCTTGGCAGAGGCAGGCGTTGGCAGGGGAGGACTCTCATATCACTGCGCTTTGTGTATTTGCTAGTCTCCAAGTACATGGCGCCACACAGAGCCCCTGGTTTCAGAGAACTCTTGAGGAGGGGAGAGCTGTGCTTACTGGGTGGCCACTGCACCAGACTATGGCTCAATTGCTTCACTGTCCCTCTGTCTGAAGAGGAAACTGATGCCTGAAGAAGTGGCACATGCCCATAATCCCAGCACCTTGGAAGGCTGAGGCAGGAGGTTAGACGTATAACACCTTATCCCACATGTGGATACTCCCAGGTGACTCTAGAATTTGAGTCTTCCAATGACAGGGGCATGATATCATGGTACTTCTGCTTTGTATTGATCAGCTTTCCCATCCCTGAGGCAGGGACATTGCATCTTAAAGGAGAGGTATAATTTGACACATGGTTTGAGAGGGATTCAGTCCATGGTCAGCTGGCTCCAAGGCAGAAATGTCATGGTGGAAGAGCACAGCAGAGCAAAGATGCTTAGTTCACGATGGTTGGGAAGCAGAACAGGGAAACAGTGCTACCAAGAAAGAGATGTGGGACCAGATATAGTACCCAAGATCACACACGCTCAACCCACCCCAACATGTCCAAAAGAGTGCTTTCCTAATCTGCTAGGCATTTCTTAAACCAGTCAAGTTGATGTGTCACAATTAATAGTCACAGTCCACTGCTTACCAACTTCACAACCAGACATATCTCCTGAAATCATACTTAATCTCCAAATAAAGACAATCGCAAGTTCAAAATTCTGCCTAACATGACACAACTATCCTGTATACAACCAGAAATACACTAATTCCTTCCCCAAAGTCTTGATAGTTTCAGTTTTTTTTCAAAAGCCCAAGTCAAAATCTCTTCTAAGACTCAAGGCAAACTCTCAGATATGAACCTTTGTAAAAATTAAAAATAAGTCTCATAATCCCAAGTACAGTGGCACAGGGTAAACATTCTCACTTCAAAAAGGGAGGAATAGGGAATTAGAAAAGAATCAGACCAAGATACAATTAAAATTCAGCAGGGCAAACATTAAAGCCCATAACTCCATTTCCTGCATCCATGGAAAAAGGTGGAAAGATGTGAGTTCCAGAGGGCTCAGTCATCCCCACCCCTATGGCCTTGCTGGTTGCAGCACACATGGTCTCTTCTTGGGTTGGCTCCACTGGAGGCCTACAGCTTTCTTCAGCAGACCCTCCACATTCCTGGCATCTCTGACTTCCTGGGGTCTCCGTGCACCTTCAGCTTTATTCTCACAGCTTCACATACAGCCCTCTCCAGAGCCCTCTGCCTGACCTTACAGACCTTCCTTTAAAATCTGGATGGAATCCTCCTTGACCCCATAACTCTTGTACTCTGAATACTAGGAAAACCAGCACAGTGTGGATGACTCCAAGTTCTTTGGTCAGTGGAAGTAGTAGCCAGGCCCTCTTGTATCATGGCTACAGAGGCCTCTTAGTCCCTGGATGGTTGAGCGTGATAAAATGAATCCCAGGAACCAATTCTCTAGAGGACCCTTCTTGAGTAGGGGCCCAAGGTGCTCTCTTCTCAAATGAAAGCCTGACACTACCACCCTTCAGCCTGCAATGGGTGGGGTCTTGATGATTCCTGAGGTGTTCTCGAGGCACCTTTCCTGTGGTCCCTGTACAAAGTACTCGGTTTCTTT
>PVJO010033774.1:0-11748 GCA_004026905.1 Hystrix cristata
TAGCCTCAAGCCCAGACTGGAAAATAACAACCTGTGATAACTAAATATTTTCCATCTTTAACCATAGGTACAAGATTTGTAGTTACATAACAAAATCTAAGAAAAATCAGAAAATTATATAAAGTTAATAGCCATGGAATAATTTTATCACAGGGTGAGAAAATTTAAAGGGAAGAGGAAAAAATAGAGAAAGAAAAGAAGAGAAAGATATTAGAAACAAGGCTGAAAATCAGTCAAACCTCAGGAAATTGGTGACAAATAAAAGAGGGAAAGAAAGAAGAAAAAAAGAACAAAAAAAAAACAAAACAAAAAACTAAAAACAATGTTCATACTCACAAAAACAAACAATAAAACCCCCAAGTGAACAGAAATTAAAAAAGAAAACCAAAAACAAATGAAAAAAATAGTAGCAGCAGCAGAAGAAGGAGGAGGAGGAGGAGGAGACAAAGGAAGAAGGAAGAAGAAAAAAGAAGGGAGAAGAAGAAAAGAAAGAAGAAGAAGGAGGAGGAGGAGGAGGAGGAGAAGAAGAAGAAAATTCTGTGTGATTTTAGCCTGTGGTTCTCTCCTGTGGTCTACAGTTTTGTGTCAGTGTCCAACTCAGAACAAGACTCTGCTCTCACTGGTAGACAATATAAATAGTCAAGAGAGATTTATGCTGGAATAATCACAAGAAAGCCTGCAGTAGAATTAGGATAAGGTTCTGGTTCTGGTACTTTCCAATTCATGGAATTTCAGGCTGACCTTGGCCTCGGTCACGGGGTTGTGGCCTGGGTCATTTAGTTTATAATACTTTAGGTATCTCTTCTGGCCTGTCCATGGCTTCCTGACCATGGACATCTTCTGTGGTTGGTTGTCTCTCACCCAGTCAGTGGAGGAGATTAATTAACACTTGGAGCCCTGAGATGAAGCCAACCTTGAGTCCCAGTTTCATTTGGCCCCTCCCTAAAATGGTGTGTGTCAAAGCACTCTCCTGGGGATGTGGCAGTCACTTGGACTGAAGTGACTCACCAGCTGTTGTAGGACACAGCATCTACTGCTGCATTCCACTGGTACATTTCTCCCTTAAGACCACTGGAGTCTTACCTGTTTTCACTATGTCTCTGTAGATTCAATCTTTCTTTCTCATGTCAGGAGCCAGCAGCTGGGGAGAAAGTGCAGACTGCCACTTCCTTTTCCTGTGTTATGGTCTGTCTCTTGAATTTCTCTGTAGGCTCCAATTTTCCTTTCAGATCCTTCCTGGGTCCCAGGAATATTCCCCTCTTCTTTTCTTTAGTAAGTTATTTTCCCGTGTCTGGATTCTGAACCTTGGAAAGGTTGATTTGTTGCTCCTTACAGCTCCACCATCTTCCCAGAAGTCTTGTCATTATTAATGCTATTGTATCTCTTCATTTCTTCACTGTCTGGAAGTGTTTTATTCAGGCACATAAAATCTACCAGTGAGAATGAGCAAGCAGAGTTATCACACTGACCAGTCTTCCTTCAGTGTCTTCCTGTACTTTTCCACCAACCCATTTCAGTAATTAAATAAAAGCACCTTTTGCTTCAGTGGAGTTGAGTTCAATCTCCCTGTCCTGTTGCAATGGTCATAAATGAAATGTTCCTTCCTGTTCAACTCAGTGTGATACCATTTTTAAGTGAGAAGTATGGGGACAGTAGAGCCCAAATTACTGAGATTTTGTGCTAGTATTCTGACTGATATTTTCTCCTGATATGTCCAAAATGCATAGATATGACAAAGGAACTGCATTCAGATGTCTATGCCTTATATACTTGGTTATCACTCATTTATGTGAAGAATAACTTCATGTTCAATTCAAGGATTGCATACTCAGCTCTTTTAAATGGGGTTCAGCTGTTAGTCATGGTTAGAGATTGTTATCATCACCTAAGAGATAACCTGTCCCTTTCCGAAATGTAAATCACAAATTTTCCACGTCACTCTGGTAGCACCAAAGCAACAGAATTTGAGATTGATAAGCTCACTGGTTTTTGAGTGCATAATGAGAGGGTCAGCAAAGGGAAAGGAAAAATGAAGAAAAGTGAGAAGAGGTTTTGGGGGGAAGAAACCTTTATGGAAAGCCTAGACATTTCATTGAATTATCCTCCACATTTCATGTAGAAAAAGCGGAGAAAAATCACAGAAGGTAACCTGAGTTATCAGATAAGAACAGGTGAGGGTGAGATTTGAATTCCTACATGCAGGTCCTGAATTCTATGTAGTTTATTCTCCACGGCCCTCCATTTTCCCAGGGGAAACCAACGTGCTATAATTTAAACTTACCTACCCTAAATTTTCAGAAAAATAGATTTCAATTTAAGAGAATTTTATTTTGTCTGCTCTTAAGAAGAATAGGAAAGATCAGAAAAGATTTAATTAATGACTGATAGAGCAATTCCACTGCATTATCATGTCTTATTTATTTCTTTGACTGATGGTGAGATGACCATGGCCCACATTATTTCCCTCACAGAGAAGCTGAAAAGAACCGGGAAGCTGTCACTTGCAAAAGAAAGCAAGAACATGAACTCATGGACCACTTGCTCAGTATGACTGGTTGTGGTGCTAAGGCTTTATGACCGCATGTGGTCTTAAATTGATAAAAAGACATGCTGCCGTTGCAGCAATGGACAAAATAGCTAAGAGACTGGGATCAAATCTGCAGAATCAAGCAGATGTTTTGAATTTCAAATGTGGAATTGTTTGTCAATAGAATTGATGTGTGTGTGTGTGTGTGTGTGTGTGTGTATGCACATTTGTGAGTGTTTAAAGCACTTGGGAGTGATAAAACTAGTTCTTATCTAAGGCAAAGCAAATGAGAGGTTGAAATTTCAAAGCAAAAAAACAAAAAACCCTCTGGTGATACCTAAATCTATGTATTGATAATTGAAAAAATATGGGACAAAAATTGTTCAAAGCAATATTTATGTATCATAAATAACCCTGACAAGAATTGCTGCACACTTTTCTATAATTGTTGCTCAGAGATGACGGGAAAAAAGAAATGCAGAGATAAAACACTGGGAGGACTATTAGCTTCATAGATTTTTGGAACTGTAGCAAAAAAATAAGCCACAAAGTCCATGTTGGCCAAGTGTGTTAACATTTTATTTTAAAAAGTCATCAAATTCTTTCATAGATTTTAAGAGCAATTCCATGAAAAATGAAATTAGCAAATTATTAAATTATGTCTCATGTTATTTAAAAATACCATAATGTACAACCAATGAACAGATACACAGATATAGATATCTATATACACACATCTATATCTATATCTGTATCTCATCATCTGTATCTGAAAGGAGTTTCTATTAGGGGAAGAGTTTGCACAAGACTGGAAACTGTAATATTTCCTTTAAAAGAAAAACAAAACGGGGGACGAATAAGAAGTATTGGAGAACAAAGGAGAATCAGATTGTATACTTTCTTGTTTATGAATAACAGAATTGTCCACACGCAGATTGAATTTGCAGTGGAAAACATATGCAAGACACTTTTGACACCTATACACTTTTCAAAAATAGTTTCCAATATTTCTGGGATATTTCCAATTTCCTGAGATGATTGGGAGTATTCTTTTATGTGAAGTTAGGTATGAAGCTGGCAAGATAAATCCACTTTTCTTACCAAGTGATCTGGGGTTGCATTAACGCATTCAGACCACACTCGAGGTGACCACAGCTGTGTCTTGCTCACCAGCAGAAAGGTGGGACTTTGCATGCTCTCTGTGACCGCTTGTCTGGCACTGTGTCACAAAACGCAGCACCACGGGCTGCCTGAAGATTAGCTGTGCCCTGGCAAGTGCCAACCTGGAAATTAAGTGTAGTCCAAAAGTAGCTTTCTGAGACTATTTTTTCCATCACAATTATATTATACGCAGCAATTTTTATGGCAGTTCTGAAATGGAGGTACTTTTAAAAAATATTCATTTACTAAGATGACCACCTTCTTCTATTTATTTTTCTTTCCATTGGTTAATTTTTTTAGTAGCACATGTTCAGAGTACATAATGTTTACATTGCTTGTAAGGAGTTAGTACATGCACATAATACATCTTAATCCCTCTTATCCCTTTTCCTTTATCTCCCTCCACCCACCTCTTGATCCTCTTCTTTTATTTTTGTACTTGTTTGCAATTAATAATTAATAACCAACTTGTATGGAATTGGTACATGTATATAACACATCTTAATTCCTTTATTCATCCCCTTTCCCTCCCCTCCCTCCCCTCCCTCCATCTCTCGATCCCTTTCCCATTTGAAAAGCATCTATCACCCTACTTCCTGCTCTTTATTTATAATTTGGTTTTCTCATAAAAGAGAAGCTATGAGATATTTAAGCTTGGGTTTGAGACTTCTTTCACTTAACATTATGGTCTCAAAATGCATCTATTTTCTTACAAATGACTCAAGTTTATCTTTCTTTGTGGCAGAATAGTACTCCACTGTGTGTAAATAGCACATTTTCTTTTCTTTTCTTTTGTGCTGGGGATCGAACTCAGGGCCTTGTGCTTGACAGACAAGCACTCTAACCACTGAGCTAAATCTCCAGGCCCTATAGCACATTTTCTTTACCCATTCATCTGTTGACAGACATATAGACTCCTTCCAAGATTTAGCTATTGTGATTTATGTTTCTGTAAACATAAGTATGCAGTAACACTGTAATATGATGTCTTTAACTCTTGAGAAGATAGCTAGAAGGGGAATAGTTGGGTCAAATGGAATTTCTATTTCAGTTTTTTTTTCTTTTCTTTTTTTTTTTTTTGAGGAATGTCTAGACTGACTTCCATAGTGGTTGTACTGGGTTACATTTCCACCAACAGTATAGAAGCATTTCTTTTTCCCTGTGGCCTCTCTAGCATTTGTTAATTTTTGATTTCTTGATGATGACCATTCTTTTCTGGGGTAAGATGGAATCTCAGATGCTGTTTTAATTTGCATTTCTCTAGTGACCAGAGATGTTGAACATTCCTTCATGCACTTATTGGCCATTCATACTTTTTCTTCTGTGAAAGGAGGTCTAATTTTTTGAGTTCTTTATATATTCTAGATATTAGTCCCTTGTCTAAGGTATAGCTGGCAAAAATGTTTTTCCATTCTGTAGGATGTTTCCTCATTATTTTAGTGGTTTCAAATATTGCCCTGCAATATTGAGTGTTTTGAAGGAGAGTGAGTTGCTAGACTTGAGCCTCTGGACTGTGTCCATGTCTGTAGTCATGGTGCCCTCAGAGCCAGAGCTGACTGCTGCCTTCTGAGAAGCTCAGAGTTTGGCCACCCTTTATTTATTTATTTTTTTTTCCTCCAGGGATCAGACCCAAGGGAATTTTGATTTTTTTCCTTTTCAGTCAGGATGCTATGTTAGTTATTTCTTCTTCCTTTCTTTTCCTTCTTTCCTCTTTTGGCCTTGTGGGAGAAATCCAGGGTTTACAAAAGTGATGATAGTATGTCCATTCCATTCGAATATCTGTGAAAATCATAATGTTTGTGATGGTTAATTTTATGCATCAAGGTGCCTGAGCTAAGGGAAGCCCAGTTAATTGGTAAATGTTATTTCTGGGTATGTCCCTGAGATTGTTTCTGCAAGAGATTAGCATTGGAATCAAGGGACTTTGGAAAGAGGACCTCACCTATGTAGGCAGGCAGAATTTGTTATATATTCTGATCACCAAACGTTTCTAAGCAGGCCTAGTAGGAAACACTAATGGCTGCAAAGTTAAATGCCCCACAGGAAATGACCAACTCTTAGTTCCCAAGGCCTTCCCAAGGTGACAGTGTTCCAGCTGTGCCAGCCCTGGACACTCCCCAAAGCCCACAGCCTCAAAATAAGGAGGAACAAAAGAAATTCTTACCCTGCATAATATTTCATGAGCCAGTTGATGCCCATACCCGCCTTCCGTCATAACCCACGTATGAGCCTTAAGCCCCTTTGTCCTGAGAGTCTCTCCTTTGTTCCCGAGATGTCTCCCCTCTGGCTGGATTTATTCTGGAAGTAAAGCCTGCTTGTGGCTGTTCTGAGGTCACGTCTCATTCTTTTTCCGGATCAAATTATTGATACAAGTGAAATCACTGAATGTCCAAGCACATCAAAGAGCAGAGGAAAGGAAAAAACTTCCACCTTTTCGGAATTTGGGGATTATCTCAGTGGTAGACTGCTTGCCTAGCAAGTGAAGGCCCTGAGTTTGATCTCCAGCACCCCACAAAAAATTCCACTCTTTTGCTTCAGCTGGGCTTCATCTTCTGTACTTGGACATCAACATTCCTGCTCCTCAGGTCTAGAACTTGGGCTGTAACTATACTATGGCTCTCTAGTCTCTGGCTTGAGGCTTAGGACTTCTGGCTCCTTACCCACATGAGTCAAACCCTTATAATAATTCTCCCTCTCTCTCTCTCTCTACACACACACACACACACACACACACACACACACACGCATGCATGCACACACCCTATGACTTCTATTTCTGTAGAGAACTCAAACTAACAGTATACAATAAGTCTCCAGCTTATGAATGAGTTCCGTTCTGGGAGAACATTCCTAAGTCAGATTCATTCATTAAGTCCCACAAAGTGGGTCTTATACACCTTTGACACAAAAATATACAATGGAAAGCATAAAACACACTCGCAGATACAGTAAGTCCCAGACTGTATTGTACTACTGTACACAACCATACTGTACCGTAAACGCAGAGACCACAACTGCGACCGTGTCCAGCAGACATGTGAGTTACTTTCGTGATTTGTTCGCCTCTGCGAATGTTTGTAATGGGAAGTCCCTTGGAATCTGTGAAGGTTCACAGCTCAAATGTGCGGAAGTCGGAGACTTACTGTTTTCATAGATCTCAGGGACGCTCTGACTTAGCGTCTGCAAGGCCAGTGTCTATAGGGAGCAGGGTAAAGATTGTGGACTCAAGAGCAGGAAGGAATTGGGGTAGAGAGGGATTGGGGATGTTGCATTGCTGTGAATGTCCATGCCGGGTGGAGGACAGAAGCTCAAGCACAGAGAAAACAGTCTTTTCCCTGGCTGCCCTCCTTGTCCTTGTGTTACCTCTATTGCTGTTGCTGACATCTTCTGGAGCGACCCAGGGGACATGAGGGTGGGGAGATAGTATGAGGTGAGGCGACATCAGTCCCAGGAAACAACAGAAATTGAAGCTGTAAAGAAAAGAATGAGGTAAATTCTACGCCAAACTTTTGGGGGGGAAATGAGAAACTCCTCTCCCAGTTCTCCTGGTGCAGTTATTCCTGGGGACAGTGAATGCTTACCCACAGGGATGTATATGCAGCTAGGAAGAACAATGTCTGTGTTTGCGCTATTTATACCCGTATGCCAAGTATACTGTGCACTGTAGCACGCCAAGGTGTTTTCTAAAGCAAAAAAAAAAAAAAAAAAGACTTTACTTGAGATAGTTTAACCATTTCCTGTGCTGCTTATTCCGGAAGTCTAGATTTTCCTCTGTCAATTGGAATGAATTGTATTTTAGTGATTGTTCTGGACTCATGGAATAATTACTGCATCATACCAGTAAAGCTGTAGAATAGAAACATTGCTTAATGCCATATAGAATTGTTGGTGTTTGAATAACCACTAATATTCTGGGAAATACCTGTACTGGATTCACTTGAGTTTCTACTTGGCAACTCTGCTATGATTTGTAGGCCGTCTTTATTAAACAGAAAGATAAGGAAAGGAATTTTCAAAACGGACAATGTGGGTCTCCCAACGGGACCAGAATGCAAAAGGAGACAGCAGAATTGGATGAAATCCAGCAGAGAGAATGCGATTCCAAGCTTGTGGGTTGTGTCATCGTCCCCACGGGGTTAGGGAGGCTTTTACTGTTACAGAGCAAGCCCCACTGGGACAGCCGCCAGGACAGTAGGGCTGTATGCTGAGAGCTCACACGTGAACTTCCACTCCACAGCTCTGACTATTTCTTCCACATTTGTTGTTGGTAGTAAAATAGTGTGTGTTTTTCTTTAAATGTTGCTGTAGTTAAAAAAAAGCATGATTAGCAAATCGTGAATGATCACGTAGGAGCGTATATTTTCAGGGGCTTTGAGATAATGCAATGGTGCTAATTAAGTTCCTTTATGCTCCAGTGACTTTCTGTGCTCCTGGCACGTACTGTCAATACTGATTCTGCAGATGCAGAATGGCACGGGAAAGAGCGTAGCTACTGGCCTTAGGTTTTATTTTTGTTGTTTTATAGAATCATCAGAAATGAGTGATGTCACCTTTGAACACATAAGCAAGATCATGTGATGTTTGTCTTTCTGCTGTTTTATTTCATCTAGCTTTAATGTTCTCTAGGTTCATCTATATTGTCACAAATCACCTGCATATTTCTGGGTAATTCCTACCCTTATCCTCTACACCAAACATAACACATAGAAATGAAATGAGACGCATGAACATTCGATGTTTCAGAGAGTGCAAGGATGCCACACACAGTAATTATGGCATCTCTGGATGGCTTGTCCTCCATGGCATTCGCACGTTTTCTTGGTGGCCTGCAGGTAAACTGGAGAGGAGTCTACCAGCTGCCAGATTATTTCATACCTATCGCTGTTCCTCTTAGCTAGACTGAGTGCCATGCCTGGGAATCATTGCCCTCCTTCCTGCCTTCCTCCGTCTCCTTTTGAGGACCACTCAAAGACACACATCATTTATGTGGGACGTTCTCATCCTGGTTCTTCTCCTCCTCCTTCATCATTAGCATATTAGCATTTATTGAGTGTTTATTGCATGTGAAGGCATTTGCAATGATGTCTCATTCGATGTTTGCAATAATAGCAGTGTTCCTCTGCCGTCGCTGCAGGGCCAGGTGTCAGGCAGCCAAGGATCAGCCCTGTAGTTTAGACCCTGCTAGAATTATTCTAATTAGACGAACTGAAATCACTCACTCTGCCCTGCCTTGCCTTTCCTGTAGAAACCCTAAAAAGTGCTGTGACCTAAACATTCTCTCGCTCTTGTCTTCTACCTCCAGACCATTCTGATGTCTTCCCTGTGTGATCCCATGTAGCTGCCAGGCCACCTGTCTCTATATCTGTCAGTATAATAAACTCTGCTTCCCTCTCCCCTGTCTCCTGGCCACAACTGACAGATCAGATCATAAAAAAAAGTCTCCAAGCCCCTTTACAGACAAGATAGGCTGTGCGGGTCACACGCTACTGTAGCATCCTTCCTATCTGCTTCAAAGTAGAATCAGGAAGCTGGCTGTAGATTTTATTTTATTTATTTATTTAGGTGCCAGGGATCAAACTCAGGGCCTTGTGCTTGCTAGGCAAACACTCTACCCACTGAGTTCTGTCCCCAGCTGGCCATAGATTTTAATGAGGCCATACAAACCTTGCATATGACTTGGCAGCACAGCACACTACCCAGGCTCACTGCTGATTTGAACACAACATACTCAGCTGTTATTCTTCCTCACTCACTCTATCAGTCCAGTCAGATGCCTTTTCGTTGACCTTGACATTCCTTTCCGTTCTCTCCCTTTTCCATTTAATATTTCACTTAACTTGATATTATGTAAATTATGCCTTATCAACCAGCTCTAATCGGCCCCAAATAGTTACGAGTATTATGAAATAGACGTCTCTGGAGTTAGGGCAAGTTCAGAGATACACATTCTGGAGGTATCAAAAGTTACATATATTTATAGCTACACATTTGGGTGAAATCATGTACAGAGGAGAGAGAGATACAGGTATATGATGTCCAAATCTTTTGTGTTTGAAGGCTTTCTGATAAAGGAAATACATAATTAGAAATACGATTTTAATTATGAAAATAAATATTTTATTGTGAATTCAGAATACTGAAAAGAATATTTAAAATATGCACAGATTATAACTTTTATAATATTAAAATGCCACAAGCATGAAAGAAAAGAATATATTTCTTAGTTAATACCCGATATGCTTTTGTAATAATTATTCGTGTTTTGGATGTATAATCTTTAATCACATCTTCCTATGAAAAACATTTTATAATATTTTCTACAATCAAGTAGAAAATTCATTTTTATGGAGTAGTTAAGAAATTAAAAGAATTTAGAAATGTTTATCTTTCTTTTTGGTAATGTCATGAAAATTTGTAGGAATTTTTTCGAATATGAGGAAATCTTCTTGGGTGATTTTTATATGTACCCTATAAAATATCAGGAACTGGCTGGAGATTTAGCTCAGTGGTAGAGCACTTGCCTAGCAAGCACAAGACCCTGAGTTCAATCCCCAGCACCAAAACAAACAAATAAACAAACAAACAAACAAAAGAAAAGGCCCCAAAAAACTAAACCATAAAATATCAGAAACTTCCAGGTTTCATTGTCAGTGATTATTTTCCTCAATGTTTGTTTATTTGTTTATTTAGTATTAGAATTTAGAATTGGGGTCAGCAGACAATGGATTATCCACAAATCTACTATCTGCTTTGTGATGGCTGACAACCTGAAAGTGGATGACACATTCTTTTTTTTTTTTTTTGTTTTTGGTACCGGGAATTGAAGTCAGGGCCTCATGCTTGCAAGGCAAGCACTCTAATCACTGAGCTAAATCCCCGGCCTGATGATACATTCTTAAGTGGCTGAAAAATCAAAAGCAAAATAGTTGATGACACGTAACATTTTATGATATTCAAATTTCAGTGTCCGCAAGACATATTTCAGTCAAGCTGGTTTGTTCCACATTGTCCACTGTTGTTTTCGCATCACAATGCTTGTGAAACATGAAATGTTTCCTAATTTACCCTCTATGGAAACAGTTTGCCGATTTATCATCTAGAATATAGCCGTAAGTAGAACCATCAGTTAAATGGACACTTACAAAGACCCTACCACACCAAATCAGGTCTTTTTAATGCAAGTCCAAAATGCCTCACTTTTTCATTAATTCTTCTGTAACCCATTGGTCCACTGTATTCATATTTCAGTATTATAAATGGGAACAGGTAATAACTTGGCCAAAGTCATCAGCAAGCCGGATTACTTCCAGGGTGGAGTACTGAGCCTGAGATCCTTCCACCAGCATCCCCTTCTTACTCTTGTGCAGTGACTAACTTTAAATATTCTTTGACTCTTACAGTATTTATCACTGATTGGATATTGATCCCCTTATGGTAAACAGTATATCATGTTTCTTATGTTGTCATGTCAGTATTTTGTGTTCATATGATTCACTGCTTTTCATTAGATTATTAAAATCTACTCTCCTTGAGATTCACCTTTGCTTTTAATGAATTACTGCTTTTGTTATGATAGGAAAAATTTCTCGTTGCAATTCGTTTCTCTACTAGATAATCTCTATCAATTTACCTACCCATTTTGCTTTTGTTTTGTATTCTATATCTATTATCAATTCTTTGATAAATAAATTCAAATGTATCATAAATGTTGTCCCTCATACAAATTCAAATCACTAATCCAGAACTTTTCACTTATTATTGAAATATTCAAAGTGTGTCTGAATTGCAGGTAAGCTGTATTTTCTTAACTCAGCTTTCCCTTAGCTAGATTTTAGTCCCCCTGCCACTGCCAACAAAATACAAAATTGAAGTTTGAAATCAGATCATGATTTGCTTGTTAGTCTGATCTCTCTTAATTATATCCTGAGAATGTATTTGCCTACTCCAGTAACCTGATGTAGGGGGAATTATGGAGGAAGTTAGTGAAAAGATATAAGAACTACTTGTTAATGGTTAAAGTATCTAATTTTTGCAGATTTTACTGAAACCATACCTTGATG
>PVJO010033775.1:0-11756 GCA_004026905.1 Hystrix cristata
TCTCACTTATCAAATAAGATAATGGCACAGAGAAAGCAAGTTCTGGAAACAAATACTCAAATTGTAAGACACCCACAGGGAGCAGTAGCCTCTGAAGCATGTTGAAGACGGGGCGGGTGCATATGGAGGTGGGCAGAGCGGGCCTTCATCTTGCTGCACATCCAGAAAAATCTGCCCTCGACCCAAGGCCCCATCTTCAGTAAAATGCAAGTCTAATGTTAACAGCCCAGTGGAAAGACACTGAGAAGGGACTTGACATTTATTGAGTAGCTTTCGTCTACAGTATTTTATCTGAGCCCTACAATGGCCCTATAGTGTATGTTCCATTAATTCCATTTTATGAACAAGGGAACTGAAGATACAGAGGAGAAATCATTACCCAAGATTGCCTGGCCTACCAGTAAGTCATTGGGTTTTCTCTCCCACAGCCTCATTCTACTTTTTAAAATAATTCAACAGCCACAATTTCAATGTCCCATCAGCTGCCTGCCCGGCAGGTCCTGGTCACATCAGGTTAAACCACTAATGCTAAAAGCATCCCCAGGACTTGAGGCTGCAAATCTCTGCCAGAGCCTGGTGAGGTTGGATCAGTCATTATGAAGCAAGTCTGGCCTACTCTCTTCTCTTCTGGTTTTTGCACGCCAGAGTTTTTCAGGCGCCTCACAAGTGCCCTGGCTCAAGGAGGGCCATTGGAAGTATAAGTCTTTATTTTTCTTTTTAAGAAAACAAAAGTTGAGAAATTTAAAAAAATAAAAACAATAAATATTTAATATCAGAACATTTAACTTGATGCAAAGAAGGGCAAAAAATCAAAGACACCCTGTCAGGTGCTTCTCCAAACATACTCACATGATCATACGTTTACAGATCAACATCAAAAGGGTTTTTTCCTTTACGTGCTGCTTCAGAACCTAATTATTTGCACTCAGAAATACAGAGAATAGATCTAAGTCTATATTATTTTTAGTACCACATGGTATTTCACTTCATAAATTTCTACCATTTACTCAACTAACACTAACCAGGCAGAATTTTTGTTAGTTTTTATAAACAACAGTGAAACAACTATTCTTGAACGGATATGGTTTTTGTTTTCGAGCTTCTGTTCTTAGCTCCTTAACCATTAATTCCCAAAAGTACAGAAAGTTAATGAAATATCTAGGAGGGATTTTTCTTTCTTTCCTTTTTCTTTCACTGCTATAAAAATTCACATGAAACAGCTGCCTCAAAATGACCAGAGGGAATTTTCTTTTATACCTTGAGTTTTCTTCCAGGTGAGGTTCTTCGCCTAGTCTTTACTTTCCACACCGTTGGTTGATTTCATACTTTAATGAGTCTTTTTTATTGTGCTCACCACATGTTATGGTTTATGTCTAGATGTCCCCCCAAAGCCTCATGTGGTAAGAGGTAGCTGGATCTAGAGTGTGTGATTACTAAATTACTCCACTGATCGGTTTGGCATGGTTCTGCTGGGATCAAGGATGTGACGCTAGGATTAAGGGTATTAGGATTAAGGGTGGGAGTGCTGCCCACCCTAAGGACAGGTAGCCTGGATAAGATGTAAAATACAGGAAGAAGCTGGTTCCAGCCCACTTGCTTGCATTCCTTGCCTACCATTGCTGCCTTCTGCCTGTCTGCCTTGCCACCCTGCCTTGGACCCAGCTGACTGCAGACTGAAACCTCTATGAACTGTGAGCTAAATAAACCTTTCTTCCCCTAACTTTGGGTGTCTGGTATCTTGTCCCAGCAATGAGAGAAAAGTGACTAAGACACCACATAATGTGGATGGCTCTGAAAACACCCCTTTACAGGCTCCATTCCATGCTACCTAAAGCCTGTCTGTCTGCTCCAAACTCTAGAGACGGATAATCCAAGTCCATCCAAAGCTTTACAGCCTTGTGCCATAAGGAGATGAGAAATTAATTTCTAGATAAGGTGAAGCCTGCGGGGCTTTGGCTCTCTCCCTCTGGTGTTTTGTCTGATCCCCAGGCAGCTCCCCTCGGGCTTTGGAAAAGTAACCATACTCCAAAAACAACCCTTTGGAGTGGTGAGTCTTGTTTCCAAGGAGACTTTTCTAGGATAGGTAGGTAGCAGACTCTTCTACCTGAGGCTTTTTGATTTTGCTTTCTTAATCATATACGAAATGCCTGCTCGTTGCCTCAGTCTGTGTTGCCAGATTTAACTAAAATAATAATACTATGACTGGGAATGAAGCTCAGTGGTAGAGTGCTTGCCTAACATGAGGAAGCCCCTGTGTTCCATCCCCAGCACCAACTACTACTACTACTACTACTACTACTACTACTACTACTAATAATAATAATAATAATAATAATAATAATAACAACAATACAACTGGTCACGGCACCAAAGTCCTGATCCCGAGCACATTGCTGACGTCTGGCCCAGCTGGCTAGATCATTTTATTCTATGACTTCTGCCACTCACAAGTTGCGTGGGAAGGAACCTAGGAGACCCTCCAGCAATACAACAGAATTTCCTTGTCACTCATAGAGAATCAAAATACTTTCTCTTGATTTTCAATCTTCAAGTTGATTTTGTCAATTATTTTCTGTGCTGAACAGAAGTCTTAATTGTTTCAGATTTTATATTTTTGTTTTGAATTTGCCTGGATTGCTCCTTTGAATGTGTGTGATGCAAAATTCACATTTAGTTGGCCTATGAATTGAGAAGTTCTTCCTTCATCAAGGAAAGAAAAAGCTCATCTTCCACTTAATATGTACTCTCAGCCTTACAAAATCAGACTTTTGGATAAAAGAGAAATATTTCTTAAAAAATAATAATACAACTGAACTCTCAGTTAAATTTATTTTTTTTCTCAGTTAAATTTAAATGAGATACACACACACAAAAAACTTTTAGTAAAGTATATCCCAAATATTGCACGGCGTATTTACTAAATAATTACTGTTTACTTAAAATTTGTTTTTAACTAGGTATCCTGTGTTGAAACTGGCTGCCCTGTATTGGTTCTTTTCCCTCTAGATTGGAGCATAGTTGTGTGAATTCTCAGATTTTTCTCCCTTACCTTATTCCGTCAGCATGACTTATAAAGAAAGTTTATAAGTCATGGCAAATCAAACCAGCCTTCTCTGTTTCATTCTTTGACATTCACTCCACTACTTTTTGGACTTTATGGCAGGAATTTGTAACTTTTCTTTGGATTGGCTGTTGCTGGGTGTTTGCTTTCTGGGTGGGTTGTTGGTTTTAATTTACATTTTAAAAAAATTCTTTCACAAAGTATTTCCAGAGGATGACTTTGCAATCCAACTTCAATTTTAGTATATGTGCTGCCGAAGCGAGCACTCCAACTTCATTCTCTATCCAGACCTTAGGAATTCCATTCTTTATTGGTACTTTTTGAACATATAAAATGAGACCTAATCCCCAACCCCTCACAAATCTCCTGGGAAATCTAGTCTCTCTCTCTCTCTCTCTCTCTCTCTCTCTCTCTCTCTCTCTCTCTCTCCTTCCTAATTCTCTTACATTTCCACTCTCTCTGCAGCCCCTCATTAGTTAAAAGTTCTCAAAATTGTGTCTCTCTACCTCCCACACCTTCTCTTTTTTGGGTCACTTCTTCCCATCCTTCCGTGGCCTGATCTCCTGCCTAAGAGATAGGTTCTCCTCCTTTCTTTCATCTTTCTCTTCTCTCTTGACCTATTCCATACAATTAGCTCTGCAGAAACTCTCCCATCATGGTGGTAGGGGGGGAGCTTGGGATAGGATGGAAGCTTGTAGAAAATTGCAGAGTGTTCTCTAGGATGGGCTGGGAGCAGTGTATTATCTCTGAAAATGCCTGTGCCCATAAATGATGCCTCGTCTCATGGTTAAATGGCAGATCTCACCGTTTAGTGGTTCAGGGAACTTAAGTGATTTGCCCGAAGATAATCAGGGATGTAACACCACTCAGGATTCCGAAGCCTTCACACTCCTAGTTTGTGATGCCGCTTCTCATACATCTTAGGTGCACACTGTAGGAGGTATATTAGTACAACATTCATTACCTGACGGGATGCAGTTCTCATGACAATTGACTCCCCAACATTTAGTCCACTGTTCCATTGTTCGTTTACTAGGGCTGCCGTAACAAAGTACCCCAGAGTAGGTACTTAAATAATGGAAAAATATTGTCTCTCAGTTCTAGAAGCTACAAGTCTGAGAAGAAGGTGTTGGTAGGACTGGTTCCCTCTAAGCGCTGTGAGGGAGAATCTGATCCATGCCAGCCTCCCGGCCCTTGACCTTCCTTGGATTCTCAGCATCATTCCTATCTCTGCCACCCTGTTTACATGGCACACTCCTTGAATGAGGGTCAGTGTCCACATTTTACCCTTTCATACAGAAGCCACTCGGATCAGATGAGGAGTCACCTTACTCTAGTACAACCTCCTCCTAACTAGTTTCATGTGAGGACCCTAGTTCCAAATAAGATCACATTCCGAGGTACTGGGGATTAGAACATCAACACATGAATTTTGTATGTGTGGTGAGGGGAATGAGGATAATTCGGCCCATAAAATCTCCCAAAAGATTGTTATACACCTGTTGTGTTCTTTGTATTTTGTCACTGATTTGGAAATGAGAACATTGCAGAATCTCACAGGAGAGGCTTTCTGTTTCCTCAAAGAAAAATTCTCAAAAATAGGGTTCTCCCTCAAAGTATTGTCAAGTCTGGGGGTGGCATTTAGAATTGCAGCTAACATGCCCCACCATGATAATGACCAGCATTACACTCACACTCAACAGAGGATCACAGAACAGTCACGAACTGTTCCCAGATGCACACCCCTGTGGCATTCGTGTCATAGGAACTAATACATTTTCCTTAAGCCAATTTCAGTCTGTATCTTCTGTTGTCTGCTGCCAAAAGCATCCTGATACTAACTTAAAAGGCACGGTCAGGTAGATGCATTATAAATATTGCTCAAAGTTTATTCAGCCCACCAACTTTGAAATGATGCACATCATGATGATGTATGTATTTGGGGAAAGTTGCATTATTTCCAATTCGATGCATAGAGTGAGACCAATCAATATATTACACTAAACAATTTTAAATTCTCTTAGCTCAAATTTGCAAAACAAAGTACAGTTGTTCTCAAACTTAAGTGTGCCTCAGCATTACCTAGAGGGCTCATTAAAAGAGCTCGCTGAGCCTCAGTTCCAGTTTCTGACTTAGTAGATCTGAGGTGATGCTTGAGAATTTGTATTTCTAAGCAGTTCCCAGATACTGCTAGTTGGAGTACCAATTTTGAGAACTATTGGTCTAGTAGATAAATCTTGCATCCAGAACAGTTTGATATGTGAGGTCCTTTCTGGGGGAGGGAAGTGTCCTAAAAACAACTGTAGAAGGAGTCATCATTTACGGAGTACCTACCACATACAGAATGCTGCACTGGATAGTTTGTATTCATTTATTTATTATTTGACATTCATTCCACTATGTTTTGGACTTTATAGCAGGAATCTGTAACTTTTCTCTCTACGAATCCTTGAGGTGGGTTTTTTTCAATCTCACTAAAGGGAAGAACTGAGATCTGGACCCAAGCCTGTGTGAGTATATGGTCTTTTTTACAACGTATATACCCATCAGAGACAAAATGCTGGTCAAAAACTTGGGATTGTTGCAGCAGGACAATTCAGAAATTACTGTGTGTCACAGCTGAAGAAAAAAGACATCAACCAAAATCAATTGCCCTCCAAGGGGCAAAGTGAATAGCTGTTCTGGAATCCTTCCCCTGAAGTTGCTCAGCTTCCTGCTGCGCGGGCTTATTTGGGGGCTGAAGTCACAGGGTCTACCATGGTGCTCTGCCATTTCCTCCCTGCTGGTGGGCGCTGCCGGCCGGTGGAGGCCAGAGCACCCCCAATGCAGTCAGCCACGCCTATCTGTATTCTGAGGCTGCCTTGTCCCTCCTTGCCACACAAGAGAGGGTTGGTCCCTCATTTTTCAGGGCAGAGACCAACCATTACTTCCTGCCATTAGAGAGGATGGGGGGAAATCTGGGAAGGCTGACCAGGACTGTGTCTGAGAGTCCAGGAGCTGAAATACTCCCTGCATGACAGTTTATTCACCTATGAAATGTCTCACTTGTCCCAAGGAATACAAATAAGGAAGAAGCCAAGTTTACACTGGATTCTCCACTTGGCAAAACTGTCTCAAGTGTATGGCTCCCCCTGGAGGCAGCTAAGTTAGATCCTTCTTCTCACTGGCATTTGATCCTGACAGAAATCACAGGGCGGTATCCTTTGAAAACCGGAAATTCAAGAAGATAGAATATGGCCAATTGTCAGGGCAAGTTGGCACCTCTGGTTTATAACATTTGAACCCTGTCCTAAGAAGTGATTTTCCTTTGAAAAGAGACAGTGCCCCACCCACCACACGACGCTCTGCTGGGTGGCGGGTTGTGCAGGGGCAGTGGAGACTGGAACTACGCCGATTTTATCATCCATCTCCATTCAGACTTCCCTAAGGCCCTCCTTCCACTCAGAGTTGGACCACAGGCCAAGGCCCAAGGCTTCGTGTATCTGCATATGCAGGTGCTTGCTACATTCTGCTGTTTCTTCCTTCCTGACTAGAATCCAGGAGCCACTAGCAAATGGGGCTGGACTTGTAAATAGCAATCACCTGGCCCAAGCCCCTCACTTAAGAGGAAACTCCTGAGAAGGTGGTTTACTTGCCCAGGGTAACGCGGAATGTTAGCAGCTGAGGTAGGCCAAAGACAGACTCCACCGAGGGTTGGTGCTGGGAGGAAGCTGGCTAGAAGACACATTTTGACCCAGCTTTGGTTTGTGCTTACATTTCCTAAAAGGAGGCACAGGGGTAAGACTAACATCAATGAGGGTCAAGGGGAAGAAACCAACAGGAAAGGTACAGGATCAAGATTACCTACAGAGCACCACCTCACCCCTGGCTGTGAGACATTTTATCTACCAGCCCAGTTTACCTCTCACTTTCCTTGGGGGTAGATTGTTATCCTTATTTTACTGAGGAGAGTATCAACACTTAAGAAGCTGACTTGCCTGACAACACGCAGCTCATCCCTAAGAGAGCTGGGGTGCAAAACTATCTCGTAATTCCCTTGATGTTCATACTTCCCTCTCATCCCACCTCCCCACCCCCGTCCCACAAGGTGAAGTCAGAGTCAGCACCAGGAGAAGGTAGTGGGTAAGACAAACAAGACTTCTGTCCCTCTGGAGCTTATAATCGGATATTCATGTCTTAATATGATGCTGAGATTAGTTAGTTGGTTTGCTCCACTTCCTAGAGGAGCCACAAACCAAGGGCCTAAGGAGAAGTAAATTTTAATGAGTAAAAGAGGCTAAACTTAGATCAGGCGCCATTTGGTGAAGACAGGTCTACATGGGGGCTTCTGGAAGTTCTAAGAACTGAGCATGGCACTGAGACGAACAGTATGGGGCACTGCACCAGCTAAGGCAAGAATGCAGGTAAGATCTGAATTGACCTGAACTAACATTCGAAGAAGTGCTGCTATGAAGCAGGTGCTGTTCTCCTGACTCTGTGTGTGTGGTAATTCATTAGACCCCCACAACAATCCTCTGAGGTGAGGGACTACTATCGCTGAGTATCTGAGCAATGTGCCCAAGGTTGCACAGCTAGAATGTGGTGGATTTGGGCCGTGCATCTGGGCAGCTGGGCTCCAGAGTCTGTGGACTAATTCACTCTCCGCTGCCTTTTCCCGAGCTGGTGACAACATGTTGGTACAGGAAAGAAAGGAGGGTGTCAGGACTAGGTCCCCATCTCTGGGCCTAAGGAAACAAAACAAAGGTGAATATTGCTTTGTATGAGTTCCTATTATGTGTCTTACTGGCATTAGTCATCTAAAAACCATACTTCTGCAATACTATCATTCCCATTTTACAGGCTTAGAGAGGTCAAGTATTTGCCCAAGGGCATAGATGAAGCCAGGATTTTGCTGATTTGTAGAAGCTTTAGACATAGCTGCTATGGTTCTCATCCCTGGCCATGCTCTAAATAAGCAGACATGCTCTGTCTTTCTCCCTCCCTCACCCTCCCGCTCCCTTTCTCAACCTCCCCCTCCCTCCCACACACTAAAGTTAATTATTTAATGCCCATAATATATATCTTGAGGATGGCATTTTGCAGCACTGAGCTTTAAACAGTGCATGTTTAAATACATTTAATCCAATGAATATTTCAAGGTAATTAATCTCCACAGGGTGAAAGAATGCTCAGGTTTCCCAGCACATCATAATACATCTGAATCAGCTGAGGAGATGATTTGCACACTCTGCAGTGGGTTGAGAAAGAACGATTCACTTAAAGACTTTAGAGCGGACTCCCTGGTGTTAAGTTGCAAAAATGTTGCTGAAGAAAAGAGTTATGGCACCACCTAGTGGTTGCAAATGTTTACTCACGGACAGAATAGGGCTACCAACTACAGGACAAGATGCCTCTTCTTTCTTTGGGCTTGGGGTGTTGGAGTTCGCTTTTATATTTTGTATTTGGACACGCACACACATACACTCTTTACATAAGTTCTATGTGTTAAATACACATCACCATGGTACATAAAACTTATATGTGTGCTGCTGTCTTACGGGTGTGAGACTGGGCACACATCTACATGATCCTGCCTGCACTCTCTAGCCCTTATATGATGTGTTGAGATGACTGTAGAAGTTTTCATTTGAGGCCATAGAACTCAATGGCATCAACAGACTGTCAATGATTTTCAGCACATGACATTACTAGGAGTAATAGCTGCAATTAATTGAGGACGTCTGACTCTGAATATATTTATTATGATTTATATTCTGTATATATATATATATATATATATATATATATATATATATATATATATATAAAATGATTTTATTTAGTCCCCTTGTCAGTCCTGGGAGAGATTAGTATTATCCCAAATTGCAAATAAAAAACAGAGGCTTGGAACTTACACAGCTTGCCCAACTCATCTAGCTTGTCCAGACTAGGCCTGCTGATTCCTTAGTCCATGTTGCTGGCCTTCCTACGATGGCGCCTTAGTGCCAATTGCACGCTGCAGTGCACTTGTGTCTGTGGCATTAAATCAACTAATATGTACTACCTACCTCCTAGGTGCACGGTGTTGGTGTTGTATTGTTGGGGGAACGCACACGCAAACTGTGATGCCTAACTCTCAAGAACTTAATGGTTTGGGGATAATATTATATGTAGAAACCAAACTTTTTCAGTACTTTTTTTAAAAAAACAAAGCCTTAAAAAGTTAACTACAAAAAATACGTAAGTAACAGAACACCTTAGAAGATACTTGTTTAGTTGTCCTCCGTGCAAAGGTCATTCACAGAGTCTCTGAGGAGTCTTTGGAAGCTAAGTAGGGTGAGGTGGACCAAAGTGGCAGGTAGCGCCTTTCTGGAAGGGAGCTACCCCAGAAGACCATGAAACACCAGACAAGAGACTCCCTTGCTGGCTTACTGTGGATTCAGACAAGGTATCTTTTTTTTTGCACATCTGTAAATTTGAAGAGTTGGTTCCTCTAATAACTTTTTAGCCTAAAATTCTCTACTCCGTAAATCAGGGAATATAAGCTGAGTCACAGTCCATAAAGGACTAGTGTGTTAGGGGGTTTCAATGGTGGGGTCGCTGAGTTGACGTCCAGCCTGCTCATCATCTGAGGAAGAAGAGGAAAGTCCTCTCAACCACGTCCATAAACATGTGCGGGCTCCTTCCATGGCTAATGGGAGCAGCCCTTCTGCTCTGCACTGCAGAATCAGGAACAGGCAGCATCATCACCTACATGGTGGCTGTGGCATTTCATAAAATGACATTTCTCCAGGCCTCATGACTTGGTGCATTGCACACATGAAACTGTGTAGGAGAAGGAACACAGCATGGCATCATGGGAACCCAGCTTGACAAGCAACAGCTGATTGTTGCACTGCTCTGTGAATGGTCTACTGTTCCTCAAATACACATGTCACATCTCTCTCCAGGCCTTGGAACATACTGTCCCTGCTTATATAAACACACATACTCCACACAGTCCTATCCACACACCCCTTTACTCATTGTATTCCCTGTCATTTTCAGTTCTTAGTAGTGGGCACGAATTCCAAGAAACAGCTCCAGAGCACAAAGTTTATTTTCTATAATTCAAAATAAATGCTAGTCTGAGCCCTTCTTCTGCTAGGTGGATAGCTGTGGAAGAGCCTCCCACCGTCCTGATTGCATCTAGGTCCTAGGGGAGAATGCAGAGAGAATTTATGTCCTGATGCTCCCTGTCCATCCTGCCTGTGAGATCCCCAGACCTGTCTCTCAGGGGAGCTCACCGTGGAGAAGTCCCTTATTCCCAGTTCATGAGCTTTTTCTAGCAACGGCTGTGCCCAGTCACTGACATACAGGGAAACATTCTCCCACGCCCTACCTGCCAGCTATGGCGCCCTGTCTACCCAAACATCCCTCGCAGCCATTCCCCTCCCTCTCTGGGTAACTCTGGCCCTGCTGAGCCTTCCCCCAGGAAGTTCCTTTAGCTCTTGGGTTCCACTGGTCTACTTGGTGCTTCCATGGTCTTCCCCCAGGGATACAGATGTGCCGCAGATTGTTTAGCTACTTACCTGCCGAAGAAGGTAAGTAAAGCTCAGGAGGGAAAGAACCTGTTCTACGGAATCCAATGACAGATGTGACTTTCCTTCCTGTCCCTCCTTCTCCCAGAGAGCTTTTCTGAATTGCAGAATCCAGACACTTTGAGATGACTTCACCACGCAGGATCTCAGTTCATTCATAAGAATATCCTAGGTGGACCCTAAACAGGGGACACAGAATAAAATGACTGATCTTTGGAGGTGTCAAGGTTGTGATGAAGTTATGAAGAAACTGGAGACTGTCGAGAACAAGGTAAAATGACAGCCAAATACCATGTGGAATTCCTGGAACTTCAAAGAGCATTAGTGAAAAAAATTTGCTAAAGTCTGAATGGATTCTTGAACTTGGCTGATGCTGTTGTGCCAGCGTCCGTTTCCCAGTTCTGATCACTGTACTGGGTTCACACAAGATGTTAACAATAGGATGTGCATAGGTAAAGAATACATGGAGACTGTGTACTATTTTGACACTTTTCTGTAAATCTGGGAATAGTTAAAAGTAAAAATTTGTTTTTTAAAAGTCCACCTGCTGGGCTGGGGATTTAGCCCAGTGGTTAGGGTGCTTGCCTTGCAAGCACAAGGCCCCGAGTTCAATTCTTAGCACCAAAAAAACAAAACAAAACAAACAAAAAACCAAAAACCAAACAAACAAAAAAAACCACCTGCTAAAACTTCTAAGGCAATTGTTCACAATCTAAGTAATCCTACGTATACCAAAATACATTATTTGAACAAAATACAAAGAAATGATATTCTTAATTTTTATTGGAAGTAGTTGTAAATTCACAAGCAGTTTTAATAAAGGACACAGAGATCCTGTGTACTTTTTACCTGGTTTTTCACCATGGTAACATCTTGCAAAATTATCTTATAATATCTCAACAAGGATACTGATGTCAATATAGCGAAGACAAATATAGAACTCTGCCACCATCACCCTGATCCTTCATGTGACTCTTTTAAGCTATGCTTTGTTCCACCTCACTCCAGAAAGAATTGCCTATATGGAAAAATCAACCAATAACAAATGTTGGCGGGGCTGTGGGGAAAAAGGAACACTCCTCCACTGTTGGTGGGAATGTAGACTGGTCCAGCCACTGTGGAAATCAATATGGAGA
>PVJO010033776.1:0-11726 GCA_004026905.1 Hystrix cristata
GTAAAGTGTAGTTACACTTATTGCAAATAGGGAGGGGTGGGTGAATGGAAGGGAGGGGAGGGGAAGGGGGGAAGAGGGGGGAAAACCAAGATGTATCATGTACAGGTACAAAATAACCATGTTGATTATGATCATTATGTATGCAATGTACCAATACATGTTCTTGGTAAAAAATAATAAAAAAATTAAAAAAAAAAGATATATTTGCTCAACTTGTTCTAAAGAGCAGTCTTTGCAAAGTGGTACAGTATATGTGGATAATGCCTCATGCCTTATTTCCTTGGGCCAACCCTGAATTCATTTGTGATTGTAGCAAACAGATTCTGTATATGATGAAGTTTTTCTCACCACAGATATTCACTTCTCTCTCTCTCTCTCTCTCTCTCTCTCTCTCTCTCTCTCTCTCTCTCTCTCTCTCCTTTATTGCATTAGGGATTCTTCTGCTTCCAGGAAAATTTGGTAAGCTGATCTGCAGGTCAGCCCAGAAATGAAAGAGCTGTAGTTCTCCCAGGAGCAACCTTTAGTCATCTATGCATATAAAACACAGTACAAGAGTTGCGGCACATATTCCGTAAGCCTCCTCAAGGGTTCATTGAGATCTTGAACCTAGAATGTCCAAAGGGAGCTCTTTGGCTGTTTCTTCTCCCTTCCCTGACTCAATCCTTCCTTATGCTTCTGGTGATCACTTCCCAAATGAACTACTTACACAAGCAATTATTTCATCAGGTTTTCAGGGATCCAAACTGAGCTATATGCATACTATACCTAAATTTACTGGCTTGATCATGTACAAGCTATGTAGCCTTATACAAATCACTTGAACAACACCAAACTTCAGGTTTGGGTCTGAAAAATGGAAATGATCCTAGTAGATTAACAGTAATAATCACATATTTTTGTTTTGATTTAGTATCCTGTAAGGCATGAAGTGTAACTTTTGCAGGGGGGAGAGGGGTGTACTGGACCCAGAGTCTTGTGCATTCTAGGCAAGCACTTTCCTACTGAGCTACATTTCTAGCCTTTTATAAATTTTATTTTCCCAATCACTGACCCCTGCTAAAAATCCTAAGGGCCGGCTGGTTGCAGTTGTTATTCTAACTTGTTAAAGACAATATCTAACATGGCTCCTTCCCCAGTCTACCTTTCCATCCTGTTGCTCAGGCTTTAGGCATACAAGCCTTTAATCTTTTGGGTAAAGCTCTTTTTTCTTTTCCCTTGCCTAGAGGATGCCAAACCCCAATTGGTCATACAGACGAAACCCACTGTAAAGCTGCTGGACTCCTTCTTCTGAGGCCCATCGGGCAAACCTCCCTGCTGTAGATTTCCATCCACTTCTCTCCAACTACAAAGAAGCCAGACAGTTGCAGCAGTGAGATGGTTGTCTCAGAGAGGGGACTATAGGGACAGGTGTCCCCACAGGTAGGGAAAAAGGAGCGTAAAGGCCTCATTGGACATTACTAAAAATTAATAGACAATTTTGACCTCTACAGCCAGACTCTGAAAGGCAAGAACAGCTATAATTCACTAGTTAGAAACATAAAGGCAGCTAGATTACAACCATTAAGAGACAAAGGTAAAGGAACTAGTCCAGGGAAGGTCCCAGGTAGTGTGATTAACATAAAAATCACAAATTTCCCCTTTATCTGATCCTTATACCTACATAACCTGGCCGAAGGCACCCACTCATAATCTTACTCATCACCAAAGGGCCAAGAAAGGTCACATGACTAAGAGAAATCCCAGGCAGAGGTGACAGACAAGCCCAGGAGCCAGTCAGATTCCAAGGTCCAACACAAGGAAGAACCCAATAAAAAGGGACTGCAGAGAAGGGCCCACAAGGATTTCATCTTTGAATGCTCCCTACTCATCGAGTAGCTATCGGTCATCTCTCTCTACCCCTTTTTCACCATCTTTAAATACACTGTCTTCTCTTATTTTTTTTTTTTTTATTTTGACATAGGATTTCACTAAATTGCTCAGGCTGGACTCTAATTTGACATAATCTTGCCTCAGCTTCCCTATAGCTAGGATTATAGTCTGGCCAAAGTAGTATTGAGGTAAGAATCACTGAAAAATAAATGTCAATATAGATTGCTAATATTAACTGCATATTTAATTGCATTAAAACATCGTGGACTAGTAAATAGAATGCATTATTTGCTCATAATTCTTTTTGCCTTCCCTCACTTACAATGGTTATCTGTGCGGGAATATATCTCCTGCGTTAATGATGCAGCTTGGTCATGGGGCTTCCCTTGGCCAACAGAACACAGGCAGACATGACAATATGTCATTTCTGAACTAGGGCCTAAGAAACGAGGTGTTTTCACTCCTCTTGCCCCCTGCCCTTAGCAGAAGATCATGCCTCGAGTACCCTTGTTCCCAAAAGAAAAGACACATAGAATTGACCAGAATCTAATCCAAGGCTTGAAACAGATTAATAAGAAAGAAATGCTACTTCTTCTAAGTCACTGCAATTTGAATATTATGAACCATTATCCTATAATAAAGCTAACAAGTATAGGGGGTAAATAACAAATGTGTCCTATTATTGAAAATAATTCAATAATAGTGGGCTGTATGTAGTTTAAAGAGAGGGTCATGCTCCATCATTTAAATTTACAATAAATGGATACATGGGTTTCAAATAAGATACTAAAAATTTTCCAAAATTCTTCCATGTACAATATATTATCTTTTCTATCTTGGTCTTTCTACCATACCATTCATAATTTAAACATTAAAACAAGCATATTTTTCTCATACATGGCCAAGTATTAGTATAAAGAGAGCTCAATCTAAACAATTGAAGAGTAAGTTCTTTGGAAATTCAGTGGGTTATTGTAACAGCAGTAGCCAACAATCATTTATACTTTATGCCAAATACAAATAGCAGTTAAAACAAAAATAAAGTTTATTAGTAATCATTCATGCCTTCTTTATCAAAAAGGGAAGTTTTAAGCCAGTGTTTATGAAAGATCAAGCCAAAAAGTGTAAGTACAGTAAAGCCAAACTTTTTCCAGCATAAATGGGAAATTCTGCAGTCAGTAGAGTAATACTAGACTTGGTCCTTTAGGACACAGTGCAGAAATTTATTGCTGAGAAGACGAAAGAAGTCCAGGGAGCTAATCAAAGGAGGAGGCAATTTTGCGAGTTAATCAGGTGCCAAAGCTAAAGATGATCCAAGTGGCAGAGCAAAGAAAGTCCACAGTCACAGAATCAATTTTTATTCAGCTTGAGTTACTAATACTGATGACAAAGTGGTTAACAACAGATTCTTCCAAGATTCTTAATGAAAGATTTCTGTCTTTATTTCAAGTTTATTGTGCCATTGAATCAACAGTATTTCCTTTCTAATATCTGTGACAGAATTACCTTGAGACTATTTCTCTCAGTGTACAGTGCCAATGAATTAGTTCTATTTATATTTTAATTAATAATTTAAATAGATAGGAATTTAAGTTAGTATGTAAATTAAGTAATTTTTAAGTGCCCCTTGCCTAATATGTGTGAATACCTGTACTCCCGAATATAAGCTCCCAAACTACATGTTTGTACTTTGCTGTATTTAAGTTGAACCTGTAAAGAAAAGTGTAACCAAGAATTACAAAAGATAAAGAAATTGCAATGAAAATCTGGGCTCTTATACCATCAAAACAAACACTGAAGAGATTCAAGTTTATAAGGAATTTTATTCCTTTTATCTTTACAAAGTCTAAATTGTATTTTAAATTCCAGTCATTACAAAATACTTTCTTAATTCAAATTGGCAAATTGTTTTCCTCTATGGCCAAGATATAAAATATGAAAATTATATGTGTATTTGCCTATGGATACACACTATGGCTCTATACATATATGTTCATATATATTAATATATAAATGCTGTATATATTTATCATTATATAAAATTCATATATGTGTGTATATAATTTTATATTCTGATATGTAGACTTGAGTGAATTGTAGCACACTGAAAATATGACTTTTTGATTAGAGAATATTAATACCACTTAAAGTATAATCTCCAGACTTTTTCACATTAGAATTTCCCGATATTAGGACTACTTCAGCCATCCAGAATTTCCACTACACAGATTTTAAAGACTATCTTTTTGAGTTACAATAATCCAATGGTTTTGCTGTGAACCAGTCTACCTGGATTAAGTTACAGTTCTGCTACATAATTACTGTGCTATTCTCTTTCCTTATCTGTAAAACAATAACAAGAATATTGATTCTGCTTTGTTCCAAGTTTTGGATAAATGTTCCCACTTAAACCATGACTCTAACACTAACTAACTGTGTAGACTTCAGCCAATCATTTAATTATCTGAAACTCAATTTCTTCAAATGGAATAAAAAAGGAGTTTGGAAAAGATAATCTCTATGTGTTTCTTCAACTCTGAAACTCTATCATCACACTCTTTATTCTATTTTTTTCCTTTCAGGAGGCAAGATAGAATCCTCCTTTGACATACACACTCAGGAGTCAAAGTCCAGCCTTGCTACTTAGTAGTCGAATTTTCTTGACTTACTTACCTGACAACTCACTTCTATAGTTTCCTCATTCTTAAAATAGGTATAAAAATAGCTAGCTCATGTGTCCCTAACAGGATTAAGTGAAATATTATCTTTAAAGTGCCTAGAAAGTGTCTAGCCAAAAATAAGTAATCAACAATGTTATTCTTTTTTTTTTTTTTTTTTTTTTTTTTTTTGGTGTGGGTGCTGGGGATTGAACTCAGGTCCTTGAACTTGCTAGGCAGGCAGGCACTCTACCACTGAGCTAAACCCCCAACCCCAACAATGTTATTCTTCTCTTGAGATCTATGGGCTTTATATACTAGAGAATGAACTTCTAAAGCTGTCAGCAAGATGTTATGAGCGTGTATGTATGAGAGTCAGCAATCTTCAATTCATTCTATAAGGGCGCCAAGATTTGAAAATGTTGGATGAAAAATGAAAGCATTATTCTCTATCATGTGGATATGACTTATCTGTGTTTTTTTTTTTTCAAGAAAACAGGCATTTAAGCACTAGGACTACATGCATTTTTTACTCACTGTAGTATCTTTTCAATATTTTTAAAGAGTTGTTCTGTTCTTTGTCTCTGACCCTAATATATTATTCCTTTTATGGATCTATGAACAGTAACTAGGGTTGAAAAGAAGTGTAGTTGTGCAGGCTTCAATTATGCCAAAGAAAGCCAGTACTCTGTAACTGGCCTAAGAAATGGTAGACTTTCTTCATATCCACTTAGATAGTATTCTTCATTAGATATTACTCTTCAACGATCAAGGATTAAGCACTTATATCTTTAGTTTCATATGCTGCAGTATATATAGATACAGTTTCTTGCTGCCCATTTTGTTGCAAAGTCCTCACTGAGCAAAGCACATCTTCTTTTGTGTCACATCCCTTGATGTTAAATAGTGACATAATGCAGTACAGTAATTGAGACTCAGCAAGATTTAACTGACTGTTTCAGACATTTTATGCCTTAATCAGTCATGTATTTTTAATGCACACTTTTATTCAGCTAAAGCAGCCCATGCCATGAAGGGATCATTCAAATGTAGAATGGATCATTCTAACAGCATATAAAACAGCACTATGCCATTCAAGAAACAAAGTATAGTTTAAAAGTGGCTGAAAATAACAAACTCTCAGCAGAGATCAGTAGAAAGAACCAATAACTGCTAAAAGCAGAGTATTGATCACTAAAGTAATACGAAAGGAGAAAAGATATATGTTAATTTAAGAACTAAATTTAGACAAGTACTCATCGATTAGAAAATAAAAATTCAAGATAAAGACCATCTTCAAAGATGAAAAATAGTCTGAATAGAGGTCTTGTATTATCTAAATAACACAACCGAGGGATCAAAGTAAAAAAAAAAAAAGACTGAAATTAGCATGATTTAGGATAAAGTAGAATAAAAGGAGAGTATATTACAGACCATAATGTTCAATAAAAAGCTGAGATGAATTAACATATTAATTACATGTATGTTTATTATCCAGCTTTAAAACTAGAGGACAAGTAAATATTAAAAACACTATGATTGAAGTTTTGATATATTTCCTTTTTATTTTTCCTTGGTTAAACTGTAATTACATTGCAGAAGTAATCGGATATCCTGCTTTTTCACTCAAAATAATAACTGGCGGTTGTCTGTGTTATTAAAACACAATTTAAATAAGTAGACGAATCATTTTATATGGCTGCAAGAAAATTACCATCTCTCTTTTTGTGGAAACACTAAAATAGTTTTAAAATTCTTGCTATTAAAATAATATTGCAATCAATAGCATATAATTTATAGAGGTAAAGTATCTCCCCAAATTTGGAGATATTATCTTAGGACAAATTCTCAAAAGTTTTATTAATGGATCTAGTTGAATAATCATTTCTATAACTTTTGGTATGTATTTTCAAATTACTTCTCAAATCTCCAACATAAAATCACATTCATAGTAGAGATAAATAAAAAGGTTTATAACGCCCAATTTTAGCCTATAATGAATATATCAAATAAAATGTAAATCATAGATACATTTCGATGTGTATATCTACCTATTTATACCTGAATGTATGTGAATATATATTTAAATATAACCTCAAAATTTAGACTTGAATTTGAAGTTTGGTCAGTCTCTCTATGAATGCTTTACACGGGAGATATGAGAATAAGGAAATGTTAGGAATAGTTCATGATGTTTTCCATGAACAGCGGAAGCTCGTCCATAATAACAAAAAGTGACACAGAGAGAAGAAAATGTGACAGAAAATTTGGAAGGTATTCATTGCCTGTCCTAGCATTTTTCTAAGGCACAACTGCAGTTTGTTCTTGCTTTCCTTGAGAAACGTTCTAACAGTTAACTTGATTTATTCTTTAAAATAAATTCCACTCTTGATGAAGATAGTTCAAACTTGGTATAGGTTACTTATAACCAAGAGTTCTAGATAATATAAACAGTCAAGTAAGAAAGTTTACTTCTTACAAATGGAAAATATCTTATTTCATCATATAAAGTCTCAATCTCACATTCAGATAGGAAGATGCTTTCCTTCACTGTGTAAGACTGTGATGCTCTATCTGCAGTCTCAGAGGAACAAAATATCTCTTAACCTGAGATTACACTGAAAAAAACAAAAAGAACCTGATGTCATTTCCAGCACTTAATTAGTATTTATCTGCCATAAATGCATGAAGCTGTTTTGGTTTGTTCAGTTATCCTTGTCTGCATAGGGCCATTTAAACCCAAATTAGAATCGTCTCTGGGTTACTATCAGTGATAATAAGAACTTTCAATTCATGCCAATTATAACAATTCACAAACACAGATAGGGGTGACCAAGGAATCAAACCAGAACCTTCTGTTTAGTTTCATTAGACTCAGACTTAATGAGAAAAAAATCATTAGCACTGAAAAACTTGTAAGTCTTGTTGAGTTTCTTGCTGAAATTTAAATAATACTGATTGAGTCTGTGATGGGAACTGTAGTAAAGAATAAAGTAGAATATTGAATTCAGTAAGATATATGTGAAAATAAAACAGGAAAGCAGTTATTCACAAATAGAAAAGGTAATTGGCATACCACAAGAAGGAGCATGATTTCCTTCTAATGTGTTTGTTTAACAGAAACCAGTTACTGCAAAAACCATTTAACTTTACCATTATCAATAAAGCAAACCTGTAAATAATGTCATTAAGTTTGCAAAATTACATACCTGACAAAATGACACTATATATAAAATAGAGACCACATATATATATATATATATACACACACATATATATGGTATATATATATGCACATATATATGATACATATATATGTGCATATATATATGGTATATTATGTGTATATATGTGTATATACATATACACATATATATGGTCTATATATGTGTGTGTATATATATATATATATGGATAGATAGTCTCCATTTAACTTTGATAGACAAAAACTTTTAAATGCAAAATGTCAATGGTAATTAAGTGTCAAAACATGAATATATCTTAGTGTTTGGTTAATCTTTCTATTGTTAAAAAATGTACACATTTTCCATTTTATTTTATATTCTAACACAATATGGAACATACTTGAGATTTCATATTTCAGTATCCCTATAGTTTGGTAGAGATAACAAATATAAATTCATGCAAGCAATTTCAACTTTATTTCCTACATTAATTTTAGGTTACGGCTCATCACTTTGTATCAGTGCAAATCTTTGTATCAGTGCAATGTCACATGCATCATTATGAGATCAAAGAGGTTAAGAAATAAATTTTAATCAATGCACAGAATATTGAAGTTCACTTGCAACTAATAATTAATGGAAATAATTACCAATACTATGAACTCAATAAGAAAGTAACAAATCAATGCTTACTTTCATTTTCTCTTAACATTTTGTTTCTTTATATTTAATATTGTTTGTGTGATCTGCAAGCTCAGTATGAGTAGATATTTCACTGGCTGTGGTCCCTTCTTGTCACTTTGTCTCCTACTTGAACATTGGATGGATGTTTCAAATGATCTGCCCTTATGTGTTCAAACTTTGGTATGAGGATCTCGGAAAGACCATAATTATAAATGATGTGACTATGGATATGTGAATTTGGACAGAAAAAAAAATTTAAATCAGTATAATAAATCTTTCCCTCCAATTACAAGATAAATCACTAAATTAAGAATACATTTTAGCCTTCTTAAGACTATTTTGAGGTATGCTTCCAGTCTACAGAGAATCCATAGTGTTATGGCTTGTGTCTAGATGTTTTCCCAAAGCCTCATGCAGTCATAAGTGGGGCTTTTCAGAGGTGGATGGATCTAAGGTCTGTGAGTACTAAATACACTGACTGGTTTGGCATAGTTTGGGGTGTGCATAATCGGAAGTCCCACGCTATAATGTAACCGGTACCTGCCCTAAGGGTATGTAGCTTGGATATAATATAAGGGACAAAAAGAGGGTTGCTGTGGCATTTGCTGATTCACTACTTCACTACTCTGCTGCTTGCTGCCTTGCTGCCTTCTGCCTGCCATGAACAGTTTTTCCTAAGCAAACGCCCTCTGCCATGCCACCCTGCCTTGGAGCCAGCCAACTATGAACTAAAACCTCTACAAACTGTCAGCTATAATAAACCTTTCCTCCTTTTAACTATAGGTATCAGGTATTTTGTCTCAACAACGAGAAAAGTAATTATGAGTATTCTAACTTATTTCAATGAGATACAAATTTTTCAAGTCCTTTCAGGTCTCAACTTCAAAAGTAGAATTCAGTTAGAACTCTATTTTTGAGAATGAGCTATCCCTAAGACTACACTCTTCTCCTCATCCATTTGTCCCTTCTGCTATCTCCTCTTCTAAATTAACCAACAGACAGGCAGGCTGTACAGTTTTAACTCTTCAATGCCTAGTGTTATATTTTTAGCATGTCCATAACAAGGGAACATAATACAGTTTTTCTCTTCAAGTTCTTTTTCCTTGAATTTTTCTAGATAACATATACGAATTTCATGTAAAAATTCAAAAATGGCAATCCTCAGCATAAATAGGTTAAATACAACTTTGGAAAATGAGCCAAACCTCGTTTTCACTATCACAAATTATATTTTGTAAATGGATTTTGCATATACAGAATGCTTCTGACTTAGCTGTTTTCTCTGAATTAAAAAAAAATTTTTTTAGAAAGATAACAGACTGGTTTTTATTTTTAACTTTTCACCTACACATTTTCCAATCCAGCCTTCCCGAAATACATATAAGGTACATTCAGTGTTCCCATCTAAGATAAGAGTGAATGTAATTATTAACATGGTGAATGCGGATATCCAAGAAGGTAAAATAGTCTTGGGTTTTACATTCTAATCATGTTCCCCCTCTGCTTAGGATGCACAGTTCTCTGAAGGAATACTGCTCTACCCAAAGTGAAAAATCTACACAAACTATAAAAACATAACTTTTTTGAACCAATTAGAGAGCTGCAGCCACAAAGCAACAAGGTAAGTTGAAGTACTACAGTCCCTTCCAAAGAAAGAACTGTTTTTATGTTTGGCAGAGCATCAGTAGAAGAAGTAGCCATCACAGGAGAGGTAAAAGCATATACCTTAACTACAAGAAGTTCTAAAATGCCAGATGTGGGACGGCATTGGTGTGATAGGTTAAAATCTCTGGAAATGCAGATTCAAAGACTTTGCATTCACTCTGTAGTTTTTTCCATGCGCCTGTTTTTGTAAACTTGCAATAAAGACTAGAAGCAGGCCAGGAGACAGAAGGCAGTTTGTGTCAGTGATTCACAGTACACAGCCAAATCCATTTTCCCATTTCTTCTCTCATAGAAAGCAAAAGGCATAAACCACCAAAGGGCAAGCAGAAAACTCCACCACTCCTAGGACCAGGCAGAGGTCTGTTTTGTGTGGGGTGGAAGAGATCAGAAGCTTCTAGGAGAGGAACACAACATCCACTTGGGACAGGAGCATGACAACCTTCAGGCCCAGGATACTACATTAATGAAAGCCAAGTGATCTATTACTATTGGAGGAGGCATGTACACGAGGTCCTGCTAAAAGCTGACATGCAAGAGGCAGACAGAGATCCTTTCAGCACCCCAGGCACCGCACTAAGCATAGGACAGCAGCAGCCCATCACTGGAGGTCTTTGAAGTCTACTGTGTTCAGAAAGTCGCTATGGCAACAACAACAAGTGAAAACAGCTCACTACTGACTCCAGTGACTCAAACCCTATACTAACAATGAGAAAGAAAAAGAACTACGCCTGTTTCCAGAATTATATTTATCTCATTCTCTGTTTTTCTTCCATCAAAACTCTAACATTGTCTTAAAAATAAGATGCAATCAAAATAATAAGATGCAAGCAAAATACGCCCATTTTCAAGAAATAAAGTCATCAACATAACCAGACTCAGAGTTAACACAGATGCTGGCACTACAAGGACTTTCACTTTGACTCTAAGGTAAAGCATAGATGCATCCAGATATGAAAGGAAAAGTTGGAAAACTTGCATAAACAGTTGGGAAGTTTCTGCAAAAGAACCAATGGCAATACTAGAAATAAATAATGAAAATATTACTGCAGAAACTGCAAGAATGTCTATCATCAATAAAAATAACTGTACTTTTGTTCTATTACAAATCATTGATGTAACCGACACTGCAAAATTTAACCAATTTATAAATTTAATCAATTGAAAAAATTACATTTTTCTTTGTAGAGATAAATAATTTCTCCAAAGCCCACTCCCAGCACATAACCAACACTTCCTCCCTTCAGGCCAAAAGAAGTGACAGGATACGCAGAGGTGAGACTTGGGAAGTGGGAGCCAAGATTACTTCTCCAAAGAAAGAAGGATGAACTGAAGATGACCGGGAGTAACAAAGCAAGCGTGGAGATGTGCATTATCTCTCTGTACTCCCCTCCTCTCTGTTCCTTACTATAAAAGGTTCTTGCCTATGTGTAAATGGGGAGGTGGTGATTTGGGGCAAATAGGCTCCTCCATCTCCTCGGAGCTAGCTTTGAATAAATTCTTCTGGTTTTTTAACTCAAATATATGGCCTCATTTGATCTGGTCAGTAGTGAGCAGAAGAGCCTGAACATATGACCCTAAGTGGCTGGTAACATTACCTTAAAGTGATACATTATTTAAATTACTGTACATACTAATCTCGGAAAAATATTGACCGATACCACATCTG
>PVJO010033777.1:0-11778 GCA_004026905.1 Hystrix cristata
ATTGATCGGTTTGGCATTGTTCTGCTGGGATCAAGGATGTGAGACTGAAATTGGGGGCGGGTGTGCGGGCCGCCCTGGGGGCAGGTAGCCTAGATAAAGATACAGGAAGAAGCTTAACTAGCTGCTTGTTTGCATTGCTGATTTGCATACATTCCTTGCATTTTCCTCACTTTACTTTGCGGCCGGCCGGCTGCCGGTCGACACGCCGGCCCTGCCTCGGACCCAGCGGACTATAGACTGAAACCTCTGCAGACTGTGAGCTAATAAACCTTTCTTCCCCTAACTTTGGGTGTCGAGTATTCTGTCCCAACAACGAGAGAAAAGTAACTAAAACATGGCTTATATCTGGACATCCCTGCAAAGCCTCATGCACTCTTAGGTGGGGCTTTTGGGAGGTGGCTGGATCGTGTATGATACTGGCTGTGTCATAATTTAATTAGTCCATTGACAGGCTTAGCATAGTTCTGGATGTGGATAATGGGAAGAACCACCTGGGTATGGGCAGCACCATCCAATATGCTTGTAGCCTGAGTGGAATAAAAAGGAAAAGGAAGGTTCACTGCTTTTTTCTGCCTGCTCTGCCATGGACTGTTTCTCCTCTGTGATGTCCCCCTGCCATGCTGCCCTGACTTGGAGCCACCTGACTATGGACTAAGACCTCTGCAAACTGTGAGCTAAAATAAACCTTTTCTCCTTTAACTTGTGGTTGTCTGGTATTTTGTCCTAGCAATGAGAAAAGTAAGACATAACTTTCTAGGGTTGCCATCACAAAGTTCTGCAAAATGACTGGTTTAAGTAAACATTTCTTGTCTTACAGTCCCAAAGGCTGGAAGTCCAAATTCAAGATCCCAGCAGGGCTGGTTATTCCTGAGGATTGTGAGGGAGGATCTGTTCCACATGACTTTCCCAGCTTCTGGTGGTTGGCTGGCAACTACTGGTGTTCCTTGGATTATAGATGTGTCACCTCAGTTTCTGTCATCATCTATGTGCACGTGTCTCCAAATGTTTGCTTTTTAGAGGACACCAGTCATATTGGTTTAATCCTAATAACATCATTTTAACTTGGTTGCCTCTATAAAGCCTCTGCCTTCATTCTGAGACATTGAGGGTTAGGACTTTAACATGAATGATTAGGGGTCATAATTCAACCCATAAACTATCTTTGAAGGATAATAAGGCAATACAAAATAAGGATGCTGATGATGAGATCCACATTGCAGAATTGCTGTAAGGTTTAAAATATTATAAGTGAATTTTCCAGCTACCTGATTCTTCACCCAGTTGGAGACTTCACTGAAATTTGAGGATCCTGGAGAAAAGAAATGTTCCTGGAATATTATAAAAAACAAAGATGAATCAGGTGTGGTGGTACATGCCTGTGGTCCCAGATATTTGGGAGGCTTGGGCAGGAGAATCAAAAATTCAAGGCCAGTCTGGGCAATTTAACAAGACCCTGTCTCAAAATTAAAAAAAAAAAAATAAGAGCTGCTGGTGATGTAGCTCAGGGGTAGAATGCTTGCCGAGAATGCACAAGGACCTGGTGGTTCAGTGCCTAGTACTGCAAAAGCAAACAAACAAACAACTACCAGAGGATAAAACTTATAGTGGTTTTTTGTTTGTTTATTTGTTTTTTGAGACAGGGTCTCGATATGTAATTCAGCCTGGGCTTGAATTCACTATGTAGCCCAGGTTGGCCTTGCATTAATGGGAATCCTGCTTCAGCCTCCTAAGTGCTGGGATTACAGGCACGAGCCATCATACCCGGCTAGTGCATATTTTTTATTCTCCTGGATTTCAGCTCCTGAATCCCTTTCCCATTTGGGGGCCTTTTGTACTGAATGACTTTTAGAGCAAGTAGAGTTTGTCACCTATCCTGGAAGCTAAAAATAACAGCTCCCTGGTGGTCACAGATGAGTCCCAGAATGTTCTGGACACTTTCCGTGTAGCCTTCAAACCTGGTGTTCTATCCTTTCCGTTTCCAGAGATTCTGAGCTACTGATATCCTTTAATAAATTTATCTTCTGCTTGAATCACTCAGTCTCATGTGCAACTAAGCAAACTGATCTATACAAGGTCCCAAAGATGAAATTTTAGGCACCAAAGGGTGCCGTGATATGGGCATAGCCCGAACAGCCATCTACATGCTCAGGTGACACTCTGCCTTATGCTCAGATGGCGGAGCTACTGATGTCCAATGACCTGGACCACAGGCAATTGGAAACACAGAAGCATGATCAACGTAGATGTAAGGTACTAGCCACACTTACCGAAGTGACAAATGGGAGAGTAATATTGGTTGGTCTTGTAGAGGTGATGAAAGAACAATCTAGAACGCTTCTTCCTCCAAGTTTGGAGTGAGGTGGTAAGTCCATCTTACTTGCTCAGAAGTTGCCCGATGGCCATAAGAAGGAGCAGTTGTGGGTAGACGGGGCAGAATGAAGGCAACACTGACGTTCCTCTCAGGGTGAAAAGACTGCTGCTATTTGTGATGTACTTCAGAGAACAATTTCAGCATTTAGATAGAAGTCTCAGCTTCTAAAACATCATTTCCCTTTCTGTTTCTTGAACTTTCATAATTGATACTGTTATTTCTTCAAATCCGTAATGACTCCACAAGGACTTGGATAAAGTTTATGAGACAGTTTTGAAAGTGGATGCGAATGGCAGAAATCCAGAGTAGGTGTGAGCTGAAATAAAATCTTAGGGCTCCAGGGAGGTTCCCTGTGGAGACACAGATTTAGAATTTCCGAGCCAGATCAGGCCTTCACAGTCATAGACTCAGGTCCTTTTGTTTTTACGGATATGCAAATAAAAGCCCAGAAAAATTAATAACCCACAGTCCCAGAGTCTGCTTGGGACTTGTGCCTCACTCCTGGCCAATATTCCTCATTATATCACCCTGTCTCAGTACCAACTAGCTGACCAATAAAACCGACTAGACAGCAGAAAACATGCAGGTGAGTGGCAATGCTGCCCCGGCAGATGAGTTTTCTATATTCGAGGGAATAGCAGGGGTCAGTGCATTTGAGATCCAATGAGGAGTCATCCTAAGGAGCTCCTTCCAAGCCTGCTAGGTTCCCCTGAAGATAGAGAGACATTCCTCATTCCAAGCTGCTTGCAAAGACCTAAATGAAGGCTGTTGTTAAACAAACAAGACCCCAGCCTTTCTCTAGTATAAGAAGCAGAAGATGTGTCTAGGTATTGTCTCCTGTCTGGTTGGCATAGTGCCTGGATGAGCGTTCTTCTCCGCTTCAGCCTCCTTAGCCAAGGAGTGGAACTACAAGCCTCCTACCAAGCACTAGTGTTCTCGCTTTGCTCCACCTCCTGGGTGGGGGGTCCTGCCACTGGCTGATTCTCCTCCATCTCAATGGCGACCCTAGTGGTGGTGTTAATAGGTGCATTGGGTCTGATTCTCTGTCTTATCGCCCCTACCCTCGTCTCCATACTCCTGCTCTAAGGCTCCAGCTTGTCATCGGGTGTTTCCTGCTGATTGGAGCGGGAGGTGTACGGTTGCTGGTAGCTGCCAGCATCCATGATGAGGCTGCCAGGGCCCAGCGATGAGAGCTGTTGCATCTGTGCTAAGGGAGCTGCTTCCTGCAGCAATCAGATCCATTTTTGAGTCAGTGCTGGTATGGTCTCACTTGCTAGAACCAGGCTGGAGTATCTTAGACAATAGCTTTTCTTGGCTCTTTTGAAAGTCATTGTGGCCCCCTTGGCCCTGGAACTCGCTTGACTCTCAGCCAAAGAGATTGGATCTTCCAGGAACCAGCTGAAGGCAGACACCTTGGAGGCAGACACCTGGTTGTGCTTATATTACCTTCTTTGTCTTTGAATCAAACTGGGTTGCTGTTACGGTTTATATCTGGATGTCCCCTCAAAGCCTCATGCATTCATGGGTTGAATCACGGGGGACACCACAGCTAAATATGGCCTTAGGAGGTGGGGCCTGGTCAGAAGAGGTGGGTCACTGGAGGTGTGACCTTTATAGGGTCTATCTCCTTCCCCTGTTCATCCTTTCTCTCTCTGCTTCCTGGCTGCCATGATGTGAGCAGCTTTCCTCCTATGAGACCTTTCCTTCATGCCTTCCTGCTTTGGAGCTGGTCAACTGTAGTTTAAAAACATGAGCCCAAATTAACTTCTCTTTTAAACTCTGTATATCCGGTATTGTGTCCCGGCAATGAGAAAGTAACGAAGGCAATTGCTCTGCCTTTCTAAAGCAGATTCAACTTCTACTCACTCAGGTGACTTTCAGCAAACAGCTTAGCCACTCTAGGTCTTATTTTCTCACCTGTGAAATGGACGCACTTATCTCAATGGGTGGATGTGAAACTTAAGTGAGATCAAGTATCCCATGTGCCAGGCAGGGAATAAATATTCAATCAGTATGGTAAGTTATTCCTAGGAAACTCCTCAGCTCCAACCAGCTTTCTAAACACAGCTGAGCCGACTCCTAGGATTGTTTGTATTGTTTTTAATAGTTTTGTTTCCATTTACTGAGCTCTTTCTGTGTGCCAGGGACCATGCTGAGTATCTGACATTTACTGTCTCTTGATTTCTCACAATAGCTCTCCCTCTAAGGTAGGTAACAGTGAAAATTTTGGTTTTAAGCTGAGTAAACCGAAACCCATAGAGCTCAAGCGGACTTGTCCAAGGCCATCCATCTCCCAAGTGACAGAATCAAAGTTTGAAGCCAGAATGAAACAACTCCAAGATCTGTGACTTTAACTGTCCTCATATACTCGATTGTCACTTTAAGGTGAAAACAGCTTAGTCTCCGGCTAGTCCCTTGCTGCAGGTTTTTTTTGGGGGGCGGCGGCATATGTGTGCACTGTTTGAACTGAGATTACAGAAGAAAATTCTGTAAACTCAGATTGATGAGAAGATCGCCACAGGGGAGGTCGTGGTTCTCTGGCTCTCTGGAGTGTTTTGCTGTTTGTCCAGATGTGCTGGGTCGCAGGTGCCTTTGCTCTCCTCTCCTGCTCTGTATTCCCAGCAAAGCACCTCGCCCTGACCAGAAAGGCTGTTTGCTTTCATCAGTCCCTCCCTGAACTGGCCTTGGCCTTCGGGTCCACAGTAAGGGGAGTGGTGGAGAACTCAGCCTCTCCTTATATGAAATAGTTTTTAAAAATGTATAGTCGGAATACTGTTTTGAAAAAAAAAAAGAATGTTGTTTTTTTTTAAATTGTCATGATTTGCTTTGTGAGTTTTGTTTGCTTGTTTTGTTTTGTGTGTGCACATGCTAGGTAAGCACTCTATGACTGTGTTGCATTCCCAGTCCTCTGTGTATGTGTGTGTGTGATAAATTTTTGTTTTAATATAATTTCAAATTTACATGGGGCTGGGGATTTAGCTCAGTGATTAGAGTGCTTGCCTTGCAAGCACGAGGGCCTGAGTTCGATCCCCGGCACCACAAAAAAAAAAAAAAAAAAAATTACAGAAAATTTGCAAGAATAGAGCAAAAGATTTCCACATTCCCTTCACTCAGAGTTACCAATTGTTCGCATTTTGTCCCACATGTTTTCTTTCACTCATTTGCTCTCCCTGCATCTTTTCTAAAGCACTGAAAAGTAAATTGAAGATGCTATGTCCTCTTACTCCTTAGTACTTCAGTGTGTGTTTCCCAAGAACGACCATAACCATGGTAGTTATCAAAACCAAGAAATCTTACATTTGACACTAGACTATTATCTAATCTACGGTTCATATTCAAAATTCTTTCCTATTGTCCCGATAATGTCCCTTGCAGATATCTTTCCAGGTCCAACATCCATTTCAGGATTATGTATTCCCTTGTTTTGTTTTTTGAAGTGCTGGGGATTGAACCCAGGCCCTTGCGTATGCTAGGTAAGCTCTCTACTCCTGAGTTACACTTGCAGCCCTCTGTACATACTGCTTTAAGTGATCAGTTCATATTAATTTCCTTTAATCCTCAGCCTTTCATTGTGTTTTTCGCCTTGACATTTTGTTTTTGCCTGCAGTGGTAGGGGCTGAATCTTGGACCCCAGGGCACTCTACCACTGAGCTAAATCCCCAACCCTTAATTTTTATTTTGAGACAGAGTCTTGCTAAGTGGCTCAGGCTGTCCCCAAAGTTGCAGTCTTCTGTCTCAGCCTCCCAAGTAGCTGGGATTACAGGAATTACTGCACCCAACATAACCAGCCTTTAATTTTCAAAAATTTTAAGATGATGGTTGGGGATTTAGCTCAAGTGGGAGAGTGCTTGCCTAGCAAGCACAAGGCCCTGAGTTCAATCCCCCACACCCAAAACAAAAACAACAACAACAAAAATTTTAAGATGAAGCTGGGTCAGGGATGTAGCCCAGCAGCACATTTAAGATGAACCCGAGGAGGTGACATAGCGCAAGAAGTAGAGCACCTCTGGGTGCAATCCCTAGGACTGGGAAAAAACATCCAATTATGTGGTATACTGAGTCTAAATCTGAGCTTGTCTGGTATTTCCTCATGATCAGGTTCAAGTTCTACCTTTTGGACAAAAATACCACTGAAGGCATCCTGTGTCCTTCTCAGCGCATTGTATCCACATGGCACACTGTGTCAGTTTGTTCCAGGATTGGTGATGCTAGCTTTGGTTACTTAGTTTTTCTCTACTATAAAGTTGCTATTTCCCCTTTATAATTAATGAATAATTCATGCTAGACTTTTGTTTGGTTGGTTGGTTGAGGCAGGCTCTTGCTGTATAGTCCAGGTGGCCTTGAACTTGCAGTGATCCCCCTGCTTCAGCCTCCCAGGTGACGAGATTACAGGCATGTACCACCATGCCTGGCTTCTAGATTCTTTCTCGCCCCACTTTTTTTTCTTTGCCAAAATGTCCACAATGGCTCTGCTATTCGGGCTAAAGTGAAAACTCTGCTCGTTCTAAAAGAAAATCTCCGCAGCTTCTTTGGCCTGCTGTCCTCTTTCTTACCACCACCGTTCTTTTGTCTTTTGTTTTTCAGTGCTGGGGATTGAGCCCAGGCCCTTGCACATAGGCTGGTGCCCTATTACGAAGCCATGTCTCCAGGCTTCCCCGGTTATTTTATTTGAGGTATGACTTACACACATTTCACCTGTATACAAAACTTTAAAGAAGTTTTTTGGGGAGTGGTGTGGGGAATAAACTCGGAGGCTCTCACATGCTCTACAAGTGTTCTCACACTGAGCTACATCCCCAGCCCGTCATAGGGAGTGTGTGAGCATGTATGTGCCCATAAGCTCAACCCAAACCAAGATAGAGAATGTTCCCCACCGTCTGAGTTGCTTGTTCCTTCTCAGTTTTCTTTCTATAAAGACAACCATCATTTTGAGCTCTGAATGTTTTACCTGTTCTTGAATTTCATATAACAAAAATTATCTGGTATTTCATGTCTGGCTTTTTCCCCTCAACATTTTATCTGTGAAATTTGTCCATATATTGCATGTAGCAGTTGTGTGGTCTTTTTCATGGCTTTGAAAGAGTCCACTGTAGAATTATATCATAATTTCTTTATCTGTTCTACTATTGTTGGACATGGGTAATTTCTGGTTTTCGCTTATTGTGAATAGAGCTACTAAAAACTATGTCTTACGTACATAAGCACTAGTTTCTATTGTATATCCAGGAGTGTAATTGTTGGGTCCTCTGTATCCTCTTTTCTTCTGGATGAACTTCTTGGAAGTTTGTCCCCTTATGGTTACGACATCCTCATTTTCCTTGGATTTCTCATGAAAATTCTCTTGGCTTCTGTCCCCTCCACCCTTGCTGCCGATGTTGCTCCCGCCCAGCCAAACAGTGAGCTTCCCCTGGCCCACTCGCAAGGCCCCTTGGATTCCCCTCCACATGACAACCTGCAGTGTTTGATGATGCTGGCTACTTTTCTTCTGAGTTTGCACCATGACTTTCTCCTGTGCATTGTCCCACCTGTCTGCTGGCTTGTCTTCATTCTGCCTGTTAATGGCATTCTCAGGGTCTTGTAGCACAGGGAAGCTAATTTTCTCATTCTTTGTTAGTGTCTCCAAACACAAGACCTGCTTTGCTTGGCCCCGCAGTGTTTAAATAATGTTTAATATGAATATCTGTAGACCTCCAGTTAGAGGGTATATTTTGTGCAGTTCTCACTGCAGTTGCCACCATTCTTTATAGTTTTGATCTGAGCTACTTTGTTCACCTAAATTATTTTCATGGCCCCAGATGGTGTCTGAGTTCACAACTCCTCTGCTGATGCTTCACTCCAGGGATGGCATCTTCTTCCACAGTCTCGGTTGTATCTTCTGGTTGTTTCCAGAACTAATTCTTTAGTTTCCTCCCTTCTCTGATGCTCCAGGCACGGATTTTTAACCCTTTCCTGGACATTTGCCTTTGAACATCCCGCTGGCTTCTCACCCTCAGCCTGGCCGTGTGAACTCATCTCCCTTCCTGCAGGTTGCCCCTTCCTTGTGCTCACCGTGGTGGTAAATGGCACCCTCAAGCCTCAGGCTCCCAAGTTTCAGGTCAGCCTGGTCTCCTGCATTTCCCTCCCTCCATCTGACTAATTATTCAGGGCTAAGGATGTAGCTCAGTGGCAGAGCTCTTGTGTAGCATGTGTGAGGCTTGGGTTCTATCACCAGCCCTGCCATAAAATAAAACAAAATAAAATAACTAATTATCTAATACCATTGGTTTCCCTCCTAACTCTTTCCTGATCAGTCTCCTGTTTTCTACATTGCTATTGCCATTGTTTTAACTCAATTCTTTTTTTTCCCTCTCTATTATTCCTCATTCCACAAATATTTACCAAGTGTCTACTGCGTGTTGGGCAATGTTCTAGGCACTGGGATCAGAATAGGAGGCATACAATTAGCAAACAAAAACGCATCTAAGAGTGCTTTAGTTAGTCATCAGTACCGAAGAATGGCTGGGGGGGCAAGGCTGAGGCTACTGGAAATTGGGTGGTGAGGGAAGACATTTTGGAGGAGGTGTCTTTTTAGCTGACTCATGAAAAAGGATGACAAGGACAGACCCACCCAGAGATGTGGGGTGTGGAGTTCTCCCGGCAGGAGGAAATCAGGCGCAGGGGACTGAAGAGACAGGAACTTAGATGTTCGAGTGAGGTGGCCATTGTGCTGGAGCAGAGTGAGTGGAGGGAGAAGAGCAGGGACCACTTCCTACAAATTGTACGGGGCCTTGCTATCCATTGTAGGAAGGTTACATTCCCACTCTGCATGTCCTGGGAAGCCACTGGACAGTTTAGCAGAGCCATGCTCTGCTCTAATTTATTATCAAAGGCCACTCAGGCTTCCAGATAGAGAATTAACAATGGAACGGCAGGAGGACAGGCTGGGAGGTGTCTTAGATCATCACTCGAAGCATAGCCAAAATCAAGCATTCAAGTGCAACTAGTTTATTTGAAAGCACCAGCAGAGATATAGCAAAGTGGCACAGAGAAGGAAAAGCAACTAATAGAAGATGGATTATTGAGTGAGTTACAGCTGCAGCCTAATTTTCCTGGGGACCTTTGGAGGCAGGTACGGCTTCATCCTACAGATAAGGAAGTGGGGTACCTGTAGCACCTCCTTCAGTCACTGGTCAAGGGCCCCCGAGGGATATTGATTCTCTAGTGTCTTGCTGCATAAAGAGACAAGGGTCCCCCACCAGAGAAAGCCTTGGGCAGAGATGTGGCCGACGGGTGACTGCAGTGGCAGGCTGGGTAGCGCAGCCAGTACTGCAGAGGGAACTAATGCGGTCCGGAGGGGGACCCTTGCCCGAGAGCATGGGAGGCAGGCAGTGTAGAAGCTTGTGCTTGCTGCTGTGAGGCCTGAGGTTTCAGTAGGTAATCCTGCAGAGAGAACCTGGGGAGGGACAACGAGGGCCTCTTGTCCCCGTAGTACTTATCTAAGAGCCTACCCCTCCAGAAACCCTCTCAACTCCTGGAAATGACTGGAAATGGGATAGGAGTGTCTTGCAGGGGTCTGTGGCTCTGAAGGAGTCACCAGGGATAGGAACCAGAGAAATACGTTGGGTTACAAGTCGCACAGTCCATTATTTTCCTCCAGCTGCAGGCCTGGGAAACATAGTCACATGTTAACTCTGTTTCTCTCTTGTGTATCCCACGCACAGACCACAGCTCTCTTGCCCAGTTTGAATTTATGAGCAGTGACTCCAATTTACCTCCACAACCTCTGACCTTAGCTCAGTCCTCGGTCTCAAAAGTACCATCCTGGTCCCTGCACACCCTCTTTCTCTATCATCTGACCCAGTCATGACCTCCTGCCAGCACGTTGTGCTGTCTGCCTCGCCTTGCCAGCCTGGCATAGCTCCCAGAAAAGCTGCCCTTGGCTTGTCCTATTTTGTTTCTCTCCCTAATTTGATGCTGACATTGACAGATAAAGACAAGGGAGACAGCCAAACCCCAGGGCATAACCAGTAGGTATCACTCAAATACCAGCAAGTTAATCCTCTGGATGTAGGGTCATGCCTGTCTAGAATACGAATCCCTACCACTTGATATGGAAGTGGAGAATCACTTTGGAGATTTTTTTGTAGAGGAGCCATTTGCCCAAACAGAAGATTCCAATGTCCAGGCCTGGGGCTCCTAGAGTCCACTGTCTGGGGAAGAGAGAAAAAGATTAATGTTGGGGAGGAGCAAGAAGAGGGAGAAAATGTTAAGTTCCACCAAGATAAGACTTTCATACGTCACAGTTTTCCTCAGGTATGACCCTTGGCTTGTGTAGAGTTTCTGATTCCCAGGAAAGAAGGACCTGGGAATGTCTTCCTACATGTTTGCTATCTGACACCTATACATTAAAATTGTCTTCAGCCCAAATAAAAGAGGTCACGGTTAAAACTCCTTAGCCTTTGAATTTGAACATCTTACCACGGCAGTTAATTTTACTAAATGCTAAATTTCCCGTGCACTTTTTTTTTTTTTTTGAGAGGGGGCAGTGTTGGGGCTCAAACCCAGGCTCGGGCTTGCTCCTGCTGGGTGGCTGTTCTCTCCCTGAGCAATACAACCTAAGCACCTGATTTCAGGTAAGCTCTTGAAAAGGAAAAATGTACCTACTATGAGGGGATATTGCAGCCAATGGCAAATGCCTACGGGAACTGCTTGAATGCCTTTGAGCGAGCTTGCGCACACAGAGGAAGTCCCTGCCGTCCTGGACTTGACCAAAGTTCGGCAGCTTCTGACTTGCTGGCCACTGCACTTGTCAGTGATGACTGGGCTTGGGGGAGAACCCAGAGTCTCAGAGCCTCCTTTGATTCCCATCCTTTTCCTAACAAGCCTTTATCTAAATGCACATGTGATGCCCACTTTTTGATTAGGGTATTATCTAGTCATCCATTCCAGGAAACCACGATGAACATGTGCTTTTACTTCTGACTTGACATTTCTTTGTTTGGAAAGTTTGTTGGTTGCCTGATGCTCCTGATGGAAGTGGGCAGAAGGAATCATTCTGTTTGTGTGGGGAGAGGCCTCTGCCAAGTTTTCTTAGATGGGAAGGTGTTGGCTTTTATCATCATGGGGACACAGTGGCAGTGGAGGGTGGAATGTGGTGGGGGTGTGATATTCTGTCCTAAAATATTTTTCTAAAATATGCTGACAGCTAAATCTGGCTATGTTTGTGGGGCTGGGTGGAATTTTCCTTAAAGTGACAAAGCAGGGTGCACTTTGCCTTAAGGTTTTAACTGTTGTTGGTCTTTCAGAAGGGATTCTACTGAGTTTCTACACTGTGGAGACCACTCAGATGCAGTCTGACACAGCGGGGCAGTGATGTGCACCCTGGCTCACTATGCACTTGCTGTGTGACTTTGAGTAACTTTTGCACC
>PVJO010033778.1:0-11724 GCA_004026905.1 Hystrix cristata
TTGGGAGGCTGAGGCAGGGGGATCACCATGAGTTCAAGACCAGCCTGAGCTACATAGTGAATTCAAGGTCAACCTAGGCTGCATAGTGAGTTTAAGGTCAGCCTGGAATACATACTGAGACCCTGTCTCAAAAAGCTACAAAAAGGTCTGGAGTAAAGTACGCCAAAATTGTTTACACGGTTCTGGTGAAGAGGATTGGGGAGATTTTTTTTTCTTTTTGTTTTGAGACAGAGTCTCAATATGTAGTCCAGGCTGGCCACAAAATCGCTGCAATCATCTTGCCTCAGCCTCCCAAAGTGCTGGGGTTACAGGTGTGTGCCACCATGCAGGGCAATTTTTTCCTTAACCCAGGGCCTTTGCACTACCCCTCTTTAATCTTGAAACTGCATCTTGGTAAATTGCCCAGGCTGGGCTCTAAGTTTACATCCTCCTGCCTCAGCCTCCCAAATTTCTGGGATTACAAGCCACCACACCTGGCGATTGGAAGTCAGTTTTTGTTTTACTTGAATGTTTACAAATAAAATGCATTAGTTTTCTAATCATGAAATTACAACAGATATTTCTGAAAACTTCCAACCTCTTCTTTGCCTGCTGCACTGGGCAGCCCCTGCCGGATTCACTTCTACACCCTCCTCACTTAGTCCAATACCTGGCCCGAGGGTGACACCGAATAAATGGGCAGGAGTGAAAGGACTCCAGCAGGGTACAGCCATCCTGATCATATTTTCAGGCAAATTCAAACAGTACCATTGTTTTCTGTCCTCAATTTGTTAATAAGGCTTCAAGAACACTGACGCTAGTAGACATAAAATGCTGTTTTTCAATGCAGTCACATTGCAGCAAGTGCTTCCACTCTGCCGCACCTCGGCCACAGAGCGCTTGGCGCCAGGCTTCAAATCTAATGTGGGATCGCAAGGGCCTGCAGTCTGAGTTACGCCCTCGCGCCTCACGCATGCGCCCTACAGCCCAGCGTCCCCCCAGCACACCCGTTCTTCCCTAGTCCTGCGAGTCACTTTGCCTGGAGGCGGAAACAAGTGGGAGGGGCCTGTTAGACACGCCCCGGAAGTGGGTGGAACGCCGCGCCCCCTAAGCTCTCCCTGCCGCCTTCCAGTCGGATTGCGGCTGAGGCCGGTCCTGGCTTTGTAGCTCGCTCAAGATGGCGGCGCAGCCACCCAGCGGGATCCGCCTTAGCGCGGTGAGCTGCCGCGAGGGGTGGAGCGGGCCGGGTCCCCGGAGGGCGGGCGGGCAGGCGGGCCAGCGACAGGGACCGGCAGTGGGCGGTGGCGACCACGGGCTCGGCGCGGCGGCCGGGGCCGCCACGGGGCCGGGGAGGGGCGGCCATCTCGCTGCCGTCGGCGGGGCGGCTCGCAGGCGGCGGCCCGGGCTGGGTCCCTGGCCTCGGCGCAGGGTTCCGTGTCGACCTCGCAGCTTCCTTTCGGCAGCTGTCTTCGAGGGCGAGGCCCCGGCGCGGGGCCTTGGCCCTCCCTGTTGGGGCCCCGTCCGCCGCCGGATCGGGGCCTGGCGTCCCGGTCTCGGGTCGGGGTCCGGTCCGGGGCAGCCGAGCCGGGCAAGGCTTCAGCGCCTGCAGTCCCCGCCGCGTCCCCCGCGATGGCGGCGCCAGTGCCCAGGTCCCCAACCGCCCGGCGCTCCGGCCCCCAGCTCGCGTCCGTTGCGAGTTCTTGGAGCTCTTTCCAGCGTCCTGTGTCGCCTAGGTGGAAGGGGGTGGACACACCGTAGGATTTGGGATTTCAGGTCCTCAAGATAATGGGCGTGGAGTCCTCACCTGGTTTCTGTGTCCTGAAAAGTTTGAGTGTCCGGGGCCGCCGTTCATGTTCTCGTGCAAAATCGACCTCTGCCGGTGCTTAAACACACATTGTTCGGCCGCTTCTTTCATTCATTTAGCCAGAATTGTCGCCAGCCCCAGGCACTTTAACGTTTTTTCCAACCTGGGATGTGCATGCGTGCATGTGTGTGTGAGTGAAGTGGTGTCTGGTTTTCTTTCATTTCCTTGACTACTTGGGAAGTGGAGGATTTTTTCACATTTATTATTTTCGTTGCTTTTGGATTGCCTATTCAAACTGCTTGCCCATTTTTATTTCCTTTTTTTTTTTTTTTTTTTTTTTTTTTTTTTTTTTTTTTTTGGTTTCTGTTTCGATTGATGAGAGTCGTTTACATACTTTGAGTGAAAGTCCTATGGTTACATAACTGGCTTATTGAATGAGGTGGTCTTTAGTGGAATACAAAGAGCAACGTTATTCTTATCACTGATGTGAACGTTGTGGATTGTTCTTCCATTCACTTGCGTGAATCTTGGTCAGTTTCTAAAGTTTGCAGTTAGCTTCAGAAGTTACAAAGTACGAACACATCGAGTTTTGTCTTCTGGGGCTGGGAATGTTGTCCAGTGGTAGACGCCCTGCTTAGCATGACTGAGGCCCCAGATTTAATCCTTAGCACCGAAAATAAATAAAAATAAACCACTATTCCTTTTAAAGCCGGGTTCAGAAGAGCGCTGTCAGTCTGGGTCATGTTCAGGCCTAGAAATCTGTAATGAAGAAATCTGGAAGTGTGTTGGTTTCTTTCTTACCTGGTTCTGCACTTAGGTTCCCTTTTCCCTTCCCTGCCTCCTTCCTTATTTCTGGCTCTTGGCTCTTCAAGATGGAAGTGAGAAAGCAAGCAGAAAGAGGAGGGTTAAAAAAATTTTGAAGCTGGGAGTGTAGCCAGCTGGTGGAGAGCTTGCCTGGCGTGGATGTGGCCTGGGTTCCATCCCCAGCACTGCAAAACATTGCAGAACCAAAATCAGTCTTTTGGTATTCCTTTGGCTGTTGGGATGCAGCAGCTGTTTGTTCTGTAGACCGAATGGGCTGTTTGGGACCTCATTGACAGGACCCTCCTGTCTGCTGCTCTGGACAGAATTGCCCCTCGTCTCTGCTTTTGCTTTGGGATAGGAGTTGGCACACTGCATGCAGCTCATGGACCCGATCCAGTCGGGCACCTGTTTCTCTGTGGACTGTGAGCTGAATATGATTTATTCATTTGTAGGTGGTTGGGGAAAAAGAAGAGTATTTCATGACATAGGAAAATTATGTGGAATACACAGTTTCTTTTATTGGAACACATCCATGTGCATTCATTTGCCCATAGCTCTCAAATACTTGGGCTAAGAGAGAGTCTAAAAATTAATGAGCGCAAAAAAAAAATATTAACGAGTTTTTGCATTTGTCAAAAACCATAGAAGTTAGGGCCCAAAGGGTGAAATTGAATGTATGAAAAGTTCAATTAGGAAGCTTTTCTCTCTCTGTGCTGACAGTTGAACCTGAGGCCTTGGGCATGCTGAGGCAAGCATTCTACCACTATATACAAATTTTAAAAAATCAGGAGATCTTGAGATCCTAGGATGATGGAATGCAGAGTGTCAAAAAACTGTACTTAAATTTTTGCTTTTTTCCCTATATTTCTAAGTAATTTGCTTATTATACTTTTCTTTTTGGAGACAAGTTTCACTCTGCAGTTCAAGGTGGTCTTGAACTCAGTATGTAGCCCAGGTCTCAAACTCTTAACCGTCCTCCTACCTCAGCCTCCAGAGTGCTGGGACGAGACGCACGTGGCATCACACTTGGCAGTATCGTTTTTTGAGGTTGAATTTTTTTTCTTCCAGAAGTCCTGCTGTGGACTTAACTTATACAAGCATGCTCTTTTTACCTTCTCCCGTCCTCTCAAGGCATGTCACTTTTTTTCCTTTTGGTTGCGTTACAGTACCTTTTTTTGTGTGTGCTGGGGATCAAACTCAGGTCCTTGTACTTGCTAGGCAAGCGCTCTACCACTTGAGCTAAATCTCCAACCCCAACTTGAGCTAAATCCTAACCCCCCCCTTTTTTTTTTTGGCAGGGTCTCCTTGTGTAGTTCAGTTTGGCCTTGAGCTCACTATGTACTCCAAGCTGGCTTCAAATTCATGGCTATCCTCCTGCCTCAGCCTCCCAAAAGCTGGACTTACAGGCATGCACCATTGAGTTACAGTACTTTATGGGTGCTTCTTATTTCTTGTTCTTAAATGCTCCAGCTAATGTACTATGATTATATTTCCTATATAGCTTATTTTCCCTGAAATTAGTATTTTTTTTTTTTTTTGAGATGGAATCTCACCATGTAGTTCAAGCCGACCTTGAACTTACTATGTAGCTCAGGCTGGCCTCGAACTCGCAGTGATCCTCCTGCCTCAGTCTCCTGAGTGTTGGGATTACAGGTGTGTACCACCACGCCTGGCTTGAAATTAGTAATTGATATTTTGTTTGCTTAGTTTTCTCTGTACTGATCACTAGATAATCCTATGCAAATTTTCAGAAGGGTGGGAAAATCTTTTCCAGATGTGTCCAGACACACTCAGTATTTCGTCATTTGGGAGTCACTGACTTGATTGGGTTTTGGATACGTCCCTTTAACATTTTTCTGGAACTTTCCTTCCCCCTTTTCTGCGTCTCCCATCCTACGTGTTCTTCTTTTTTGAATTTAGTCCCTTAACAGGAACTGTAGCTCAGTGACAGCACTCAGGCTCTAGACCCTCTTCCTTGCTAGTCCTGAGTGCTGGGTAACCAGAGAGATGTTACCTTGGGCAAGACACTTAACCTCTTTGCATTCCAATGTTGAATGTGACAATCTAGCCCACCTAAAAGGAGTGTTTTAAAGATTAAATAAGCAGATACATAGGTGCTTAGTAACTTTTGTTACTGTTTTTGTGTTGGTGGATCACATCTGCTCCAAAAACAGGCTTGGTTTCCTGAGAAAAGGATAGATGAGAAGAATAATTGTGGCATTTCTTGATAATATGTTCATGCTAACTTTGCTGTTTCTTGATGTGTAGTTTGATGGGGTTCTAGATTAGAAATTATTTCTGTCAGGATTTTAAAGATGTGCTTTATTGTTTGATAGAATGTATATGTTAAACTGGGCACTTAGCCTGGAAATTTTAGTCCTTAAAATCTGGAAAGTGTCCCGCAAATTTTTGTACATATTTTGTATATATTCTTGTATATTTTCTTATACAACACAGTACAATTAGCTGTGGTCTCTGTGGTGTTTATTAGGTTTCTAGACTTATCTGTGTAAAAGCAACTTTGTTGACCTGCATACAACAAATTTAATTGCATATAAAAACTACATTTTTACTCTCTTCACATTTATTTTATTTTATTTATTTATTTATTTATTTATTGGTTTTTGAGAGAGGGTTTCACTATGTAGTTCTGGCTGGCCTTGAACTCACTATGTAGCCCAGGGTTATCTCAAACTCCTGGCAAGCCTCCTACCTCAGCATCCTGAGTGCTGAGATTGTAGGAATGTACCACCATGTGTTTTCATTTGTGATGTCACAATTTACATCTTTTTATATTTTATACCTTTTAAGGAAATATTATAACCATTTGTCTTAATTTTCTCCTTGCTGAGACATAATACCTGACACCCAAAGTTAAAGGAGGAAAGATTTATTTGGCTCACAGTTTGTAGATGTTCTGTTCATAGTTGACTGGCTCCAAGGCAGTGGTGGCCTGGTAGAGAGGCATCGCAGAAGAGAAACAGTTCAAGGCTGGCAGAAGGCAGCCAAGCAGCAAAATAGTGAAGAAGTAGCAACAAGCAAGCACAGCAGCCCTCTTTCTGTCCCTTTTTTTCTGTCCAGACTACCTGCCCTTAGGGTGGGTAGCACTCACACCCAGGCAGTCTGAGTGCTTTCCATTAGTCACACCCACAACTACGCCAAACCAGTCAGTAGACTGATTTAGTAATCACATATCCTAGATTGCAGCCTCATACACTCTAGATTCAGCCACCTCTGAAAAGGCCCGCCTATGACCACATGAGGCTTTGGGGGAAATCTAGACACAAGCCATAACACCATTGTTATTTTTTTTAGTCTGGAAAATATTTATTTTACAAATTTCTTCCCTCTGTTTCTGTTCTCTCTTGTTTCCTGTTTCTCATTATTGTTCCTTTTGGGGATATTTTTTCCACTTGAACTCCTACCTTTCTCTTAATATATTTTAAGTTGTTACAAGCCCTGACTTTTTAAAATCGCCCTGTGCAGAATGTTTGTTCTTATTGCTGGATGTATTAGCCGTGGATTTTTTTTTTTTTGAGGCTTTCTTTTGCCCACTGCATTGTTGCCTTTTCTGTATTTTTTCCTATGTATTTTGGTTTCTAATTTTAGACATTCTCAGAAGTCTGGAGAGGGGTTTCCGTACACATTTCCAAATGAGAAGCTAGATGCTGATTAGAAGATACTCTTGCCTGAGCAGAGCTGGCCTGTGGCAGCTTTGTTGTTGAAAGGTGAGAAGGAAGGAGCCGTTTTGCTGGGAGTGCCCTACCCCAATAAGTGGTGGGACCCTAAAGGGAAATGTTAGACCGTAAAGTAAATACATTTCAAATAACCAAAAACATTTTAGAGTAAGGTGAAAATGAGAACAACAGAAATAAGATGCTATCCAGAAAGGCCAGCTGTCTCAGAGATCCAGCTTCCAGTTCTGTGTGCCTATACCTGGAAGTGGAATTGCTAGATCATACGGTGGTTCTATTTTTAATTTTTTGAGGAACTACCACACTGTTTTCCATAGCATCTGCACCATTTTACACTGAAGCAACTGTCAGCCTAAATAGAGGGACTGTCCTTCCATTGGGCTGAGTGGGGCATTGCAACGCACAGTGTGGTGAATGTGGACATGCCCAGGGGAGCAGAGGAAGACCCAGGCTTTGAAGACCGAGGCTTAAAAGTAAAGTAAGGAGGCCTAGGTAAATTGTTCCAAAGCAGCTGGCCTTGGCTCCTAAGATCAGTAGCAATGGTGGTGTCAGCCCAAGACCAGCACAGCTGTGGGTAAGCAGATGTCCTCCAGAAGTAGTGCTCTGTATAAGGTTGTGGCTAGGTGGAGTCTTTTGTGATGGTTCCTAATATCTGGCAATTACCTGTGAAGAACTTGTCTCATAGCCTTGGTTTCATTTTGCTGGAAGTTTGACAAGAATTGACTACATCTTGGTACTGACAACTTTGGGTACAGCAGAGCACAGAATTCTACTTTTTCTGGACCTTTTGTTTTGATAGTAGCCGTGGTAATGAATGAGATGGGATCCCATTGTGGTTTTGGTTCTTTTTCTGCATTAAAAAAAAAATTTTAGTGTTACATTTTGGATATACATAATGATAACATTTATCATAGGGAATTTCTACCTGTACACAATATATCTTGCTTCTTCCTTGTATTTCCCTAGTGATTAGTAAGTCAAACATCTTTTCATTTCCCTAGTGGCAATTTGTATACTTTTCTGGAGAACTGTCTATTTAAACCCTGTTAGGATTTATATCTAGGTATCCCCTAAAGCCTCCTGCGTTCAGAGGCTGGGCTTATGGAGTAAGACTGGACTGGGGGGGAGCTCCAGGTAGGAGGTAGGGTCTGGTCAGAAAAGGTGTGTCTCTGGGGGTGTGACCTGCAAGGGTGTCTCTCCCTTGCTGGTGGGCCTTGTTTCTGTGTAAACTTGCTGTATGTGGATTAGAACTTCAGAACTGTGAGCCAGTGTTAGGTGTTGGGTATTTTGTCCTAGCAACCAAAAAGTGGCCAAGACAAGTCCTTTGCCTGTTAACCAACTTGTTTAGTTTTTTGTTGAATTGTAGGTATTCTTTATATATTCTAAATATTAACTCCTTGTTAGATATTTGATTGCAAATATTTTCTTCCATTCTGTAAGTTGACTTTTTGCTCTGTTAATTATGTCCTATGCATATTTTAAATTCTGATATAGTCCAATTTATGAATGTTTCTTCTTTTTTTTTTTTCTATATCCAAGAAGTCAGTTCCAAATCCAATGTTAAGGGACTTTTTCCTGTGATTTCTTTTAAAGGTTTTATAATTGTAGTTCTTACATTTAGATCTTTGGTCCTCTTTAACTTAATTGGGGTATAACACCCGGAGTAAAAAACCCATCACACACTTTACTGCTGTGAATTTGTACTTTAGCATTATGGTAGGTGACTGGGCGTCTCAGCTGTACCTGGTGGATACAGTAAGCTGTACCTGGTGGATACAGTAAGCAAGTGTTTAGCCACTTGGTAAGACCAAAGGTAAGGTGTGTTCACCTGTGCAAAAGTGAAAAAACTGGGATTTATACAAACATTACGCTCTGTGTAACAGGTTTTGGGTATGTTTACCTGAGCATTATAGAGAGTAAAATACACCCATGCCATTCATTTATGTACATATGAACTGTACCGTAATGGAATGTGGGTGTGGCTCACAGTAGCTGGGCATAGGGAATGTAGGAATACATCTATGCATTCACCCACTTGCCAGATGAAGGCAAGGTATGTACAGGAGCTCCAGAGCAGCAGCAGGTGTGCATTTAGGATTTGATGTTGGCCGTGTGAGCCAAAGTTTCTGTGACAGTGAAATGGAGCGCGAATCAACTGATATAGACAGACACAAGGAATGATGTCCTGATTCAGATGAGGAAGAAAGCAGCAATGTTAGTACATATCTGAGTAGTCAAAATGGTACAAAGTGGTCATGCAACCATATGCAATGATCTAATGTTAGTACTGCATCTGAAAATATAGTGAGGAGCCTGGCACAAGTGAAACCTATTGGACAGAGTGCCAGCACTGCCATTCAGCGTTGGAAATTGTAACAGTCTAAATGCCACAAGATAGGATGATAGACACATGATGAAATACAGGTAAAATAGTCTGTATGCACCAATAGCCATACTCAAAAATGTGTTTATTATAACATCTCATAAGCTGAACTTAAAGCATGCATAGGTTTGCTGTTTAGCATGGCTTTATCTTGCAAAAATCGCAGGATGCGGGCTTCAGGTTTGTAGAATAACAGTGACACTGAGGAGATTTGGTTTCCTTCACAATTGCGTGAGGTCTAATGACTAAAGCATCCATCAAGAAAGAAAAGGAACTGATAATCTGGCTATCAGCTCACTGTTTGAACAATTTGTGGGTAATTGTCTAGAAACTCACACACCATCTGAATACATGACTATTGGTGAACACCTAGCAGCATTTTGTGGCTGCTGTAGCTTTAGGCTGTATATGCCAAAAAACCCTTCAAAATATGGCAGAAAAATTTATGTACTTGTAGATGTGAAGACAGTATGCTTTCAATTTAGACGTTTATCCTGGAATTTAGTCACCAGGTCCTTATATGTGTAGTAGTAACCTGGATGGTGTTCTACCACTTTCCAGTTGATGTTACATTTTGTAACAGAGCACAAGCTGTCCAGTGTAGGAACTATATGCAAGAACAAAGCCGAAATTCAATATGAAATGTTGCAGTTTTAAAACAGAAAATTGTATAGTGCAATCTTTGGATTTCAGAAAGTTTTAAGATTGGCCTCCTATATGGCAAAGAAAAACAAACTGGTACTGCTGATGTCAACATTGTACCATGTTGGAAATATTGACAGGGAAACCTCCACAAAACTGAAGCCTGAGATGGTAACTTTCTACAACAAAATCAAAGGTGGAATAGATGTTGATGAATTATGCAGCAACTGTGATGTCACTTGAAACAAAGCATTGACCAATGGTTGTGTTTTACACGATCCTAAACATGTGTGAGATAAATAGCTTGATCGTTTATAAAGAAAATAACAAGTGCACAAGAAAACTAACCAAAAATTTTATGGCACGCACTGGTAAGCCAACAGGTAAAAAGGCAGGCCCAGCACCACAAAGACCTACTATGACAACAGGAAAAACAAAAAAGTGTCAACTGTGCCCTACAGACAAGGACAGGAAAACAAAACATAAATGCTATCTGTGTAAATGAGGCATATGCATGGAGCATGCAGTTGTTGTGTGAAGACTGCTTTGGAGGTGACAGTTGAAGCAAAGATTATTTCTTTGGTAGACTTTTGTGTTTACATTGTAATTCACTTAGGAATTTTTTCTGATTCAGGTTTTGTAAGCAAGTACACAGTCAATGTGAAAGTGTCGATGTCTATTCTAAGCACTCATTACATGTTTGGTATTTTATTTTATTGGTGTCTTATTTTCTGCTAAGTACACATTGTGCAATGTAGTAGGAAGCTCCTGACGAGAGGAAGACGAGAGGTGACAAGAATGGCCTGGCACATAGGAAAGGACAGTAAGCACATGTGCTGTCAGTGTAGGTGAGACGTGTGCATGCAGCATGCGGTTGTCATCTGTAAAGACTGCCTTAGGGATGACAATTGAAGCAAAGATTATTACTGTGGTAGAATTTTCATTGTAGTTCACATAGGAATGTATTTCTGATGTTACCTTTTAGGTTTTGTAGGCAAGTATACCGCTGATGTGAAAGGGTTGATGTTTATTCTGAATGCAAAATACATATAAAAATTCAGTATTTTATTTTATTGGTATTTTATGTTCCTGTTAACTACACATTATATAATAAGAACTTCCTGACAAAATGGCAAGACGAGCGAGATGTGAACTGTGTCCTGCAAAAAGGCCAGGAGAGCAAAACACACATGCTGTCAGTGTGAGGCATACATGTGTATGGAACATGCTGTTGTCATGTGTGAAGATGGCCTTAAGGTGTGATAATTGAAGTAAAGGTTTGTTTAGTTTTTTTTGTTTTTTATTTTTTTATTTTTTTTTTTTTTGGTACTGGGATCGAACTCACGGCCTTGTGCTTGGTAAAGGTTATTTTTGTTGTAGATTTTTTTTTTTTTTTTTTGGTGCTGGGGATCGAACTCAGGGCCTTGTGCTTGTAAGACAAACACTCTAACCACTGGGCAAAATCCCCAGCCCTGTTGTAGGTTTTCCTATTGGTATTTTCATTGTAGTTCAAATAGGAATTTATTTCTGTTGTTATTTTTTAGACTTTGTACACCAAAAAACAGTTGATGTTGAAAATTTTGATGCTTTGTAATAAATAATAAATATAAAAAATTCAATATTTTTTGATATTTTTTCCTGTTAAGCACTCATTGTTTAATATAACAAAAGTCAAAATTGGTAATTTATCAACTGAAATATTATAAATAATAAACGAGAGTATTATACATCTATAGTTCTGTGCCATGTACACAAAATTGGGGTTATGCCCTCGGGGGTTAAGTTATGTATATAAGGTGATGTGCGTATCCAATTTCTCCAGCACCATTTGTTAAAGACTCTCCTGTTTCGCACAGAGAGAGCTGAGCACTATATACACAGGAATTTTGATGTGGGCTGTTGGCTGACTTGCTGTTAACCCCCCTCTTTTCAGTTGTCCCTGGAGTCCACAGCTTGTCATCATCATTTTCTCCAGAGAACAGACATCCAGTATTCTGTGGGTATCTTACTCACTTGCCCATCATAGGGACACAGTCCCTGACAGTCAAAACTAGGTTTATTGTGGCTCACAGTGCTCGGAGGATTCAGTACATAGTCTGCCTGATTTAAGGCAGGAAGGAGATAGTGGAAGTGTGGTAGCAAGGAAAGCTGTCCCTTCTTGGTGGCAGAGAAAGAAGAGAGGAGCCAGGGAGGGAGATTGGCGCACTCTTCCAGGTCATGTCCCCAGTGACTGCCTCTTCAGACTCAGCTCCACCTCCTAGCAGCACATTCAGCTATGAAAAAATCAGAAGATTAACCCACTGATGGGTATAGCACCTCATGATCCAATCACTTCCCCAAACCCCACCTCTGAACATATGAGGCTTTTGGGGGGACATTTTATTTTATTTTTATTTATTTAGGTGCCGGGGCTCGAA
>PVJO010033779.1:0-11720 GCA_004026905.1 Hystrix cristata
TCTGTTTACCAACAGGCTCAGTAATTATTTGTTTTGCCACCGCCCTTGAAGCCTGCGATACGATTCTCAACCACTCTGTGCCAGAGGGTTCTCTGGGAGTTGAAAATCACTTAGGAACACTGCAGATTGGAAAAGATTTGCCTCTGTGCTCCATCTGGACTTTCCAAAGAGAATAAAGACATTCCATGAAGAATCCCAATTCCTGGAGGGAACCAAAGAAATAGAGATGACAGAAGATCCGGGGCACTGTAACTTCTGCATAGTCCGTTTTTCTTTGCCCTAGACAAGTGAACTCTGCTTCTCCGTAAATAGAAGCTGGTCCAGACTAACCACAGAGACTCGGGTTTCTAAATGGATCCAAGAGAGATTGTTCCAGGGAAGTGGACAAATGAGGCATGAGTAATTCAATCAGTAGGAAAACAAACACAATGACGCCCCACGTCTGACTCCCAGGGCGTCGACGGGCAGCTGTTTGCCAGTTCTGGCAGCTCATGGACACCTGAGGCTCCGGCTGGCCAGTTGGTTCCTTGCACTTAAAAGAGGCGTAGCAGGCACGGCAGAGGGCTAGCGGCCGTGCACTGGGTCCTGGAAAACTGATAAAATTTGTCTGGGGCCACAAAATCAGAGGAAAACACATGGAATAGAATCATTGAGAGGAAGGGAACACTTGCTCAATTTTTACTCTCTGTTTGGATGGTCTAATCCAGAATCCATAAATTAAGTAACTGGCCCACGGAAAAGATTTTGCTATAGTGACTGTATTTGGAAGGTGGATATAGCCCAGCACAATTCATCTTGCTCTAAGCTAAAAAGAGTTTACTGATGCATAGAGCTGAAGGATCCAGGGATGCTGGCTTCAGTCACAGTTGGTCTAGAGGCCCAAAATGTAGCATCGGGCCTCTGCTTCTTTTTCTCTCTTTCAGCTCTGCTTTCTTCAGCATAGGCTGCAATCTCAGGTTGCACATGGTAGCCTGAGGGCTTCCTGCCAGCAACTCCAGCCCTATATCCTCCCAGGTTCAAATCCAACAGAAATAAGCTGTCTCTTCTCAGTAGCACCTTTGAGGTCTGATTAGAGCAACTTGGGCTGCATCCTCCCTCTTGGCTAGTCATTATGACCAGAGGTAGACTGGTACCCACTCTGTGCTCTCTGGAGCTCCGGACAGAACCCCGGCTGAACTACATGGACTAAGAGGGGAGGAGGTCTCCCCACTGGGAACTGCCAGGTTACTCTAAGGTAAAACCAGGGACCTTCATAACTTAGCCCAGCGCTTTTTCAGAACAACAGAGACAGTGCTGTGGCCCTTTTTTGTGATCATATCACTGCATGCAAAGACTCCACTATCAAATCCAGGACCTTGCGAGACCCACTGGAAAGTACTGGAAAACAGTGTTTGTCAGCTACCCAGCACAGGGCAAATGGAAGTCCTCCTTTTCACTGTTATTTTTAGGACCTAAGGATTCAACTGTTTCCTTTAGCTCTTGAGTCAAAGGACTGAAGAATTGGGAATTTATCCTCTAGACCAGTATTATGAACAGGGACCCTGAAGCCAGACTTCCTGGATCCAAGAATAGGCTCTGTCATTGATCTCTGTGTGACCTTGAATAAGTTACTCAAGATCTTTGTGCCTCAGTTCCACATCTGCAAATCAGAGGATGACAATAATATATCTCACCTAGGGAGATGATATAAATTAATGAGTTAATATGTATAAAATGTTCAGTACAATGTCTGGCAAAGAACAGGTCCTTCTTTGCAAAAATTTTATTTTTTACTATTATGGGGTTGGGTACTCTGTTTAGGTATCAACAAACAGAAAAATTAATTCACAAGCTTCTCCCAATGGGACACTGAGGTAGAAGGCAGCTAAATCATCCCCCCCATGATTCAGGTCTTGGGCTTTGAAACAAACCACTGAGTCCATTTTGGCTGGCACAGAATTCAGTTTTCTGCAAAGGATTTAAGAGCTGGGTCTGTTTTGTCTTCACTTTGGACTTAGAAAAACTGCCTAATCTCATCAGAAAGGTGAGGACAGATATCCTTACTCCGAGTGCCACTGTGCTCCTGTGAAGACAAAGGACAGAGGTGACATGCTCGGAATGCCACAGCCATCATCCCTGCTGATGTGACCTCCAGCCCGCTGCAAAGGACACATTCGAAGTCACTGTGGGCTTGCTTCATCTCCTTGTGACGGGAGTTCCTCCATCTCTTCCCCCCACAGAACCACAAAAATGAAAAGGCCATTAGCTGTTGTATGAGGACTTGACCATGACAGCCTCTGCAGGTTCGAACTTGAGTCTGGAGGAATTTGACTTGGATGGAGGGGTTTAGGCCTCTGTCTGTCTTCCTCCTTCAGCGTCTACTCAACAGGAACAGCTGCCCACAAGTGAGACTTTTCACTGCCTTCTGGTTTGGAAGGGATCCACTCCTGATGGAAACCCCCTAGTATTTCAGGAAAAGCCTATTACTAAATACACCCCAGTGGGAAGAAGACAGGACAACCCATTGCTGTGGCGTCTGGTGATGGGTGATAATGGAGCCCAAGAGAGTCAGTAGTTCACTGAGGTCTTCTGTGTTAATCCTAGGCTCACAGATCCACAAGGACAGATGGAATCCATTCGGAATTCACATCCCATCCCTGGCACCCTTTCTGCTTTTGTGCAGAAAAGATTGCCAGACATAGGACTACTGATCTTCTGGGTGGATGATTCTTTGTCGTGGGGAGGTCCTGTGCATTATGAGATGCTCAGCAGCATCCTTTCGCCTTCGTCCACTGTATATCAGAAGCACCCCCTCCCCATGGCCATGAGAGCCAAACCCTCTCCCGATCGTGCCCGCTAGGGGGCCAGCGCCCTGGCTGAGAACCACTCTCCCAGGTAATATATCCCTACAAACACTGAAGGCCTACTACTACATGTTAGGCACTGTACCAAGTGGAGTTTAAAGATTAAACAGCAGCTTCCTACCCTCAGGCTCAGTACAACACATGAGGACAGAGTTAAAAGAGTGTGCAATTCTTTTTGCAAATGCATGGAGTGTGAATTGGTGCAGCAGGAGTAAGTCAGCGATCTGTTCATGCCAAGAAATGTCTATGTTCTTTAAACTGCATTACTTGTGTCTTCCAAAAGGGCTCTCACTGATCCCAGGACTTCCTGCCTAGTGTGACCGTTTCTTTTTCTCCAGCTGTCCCTCACAACCATCCCTTGGGTACCCTCCTCTGTGGAAAGAGCAGCTGCTCTCCATTTCCCCCAGACCCACACTTCTGAAGCTCGGCTGGCTTCCTCCCTGTGTCACTCCTTCTAGCAAAATTCCAGGTCTTAGGCTTCTGGAAGGCATAGTGAGTAATGCTGACCTGTGCCAAACATCTGGATAGGAACCACTTAGGGAGGCCAGTCCTTCTGAAGTCTCCAAACCCTGTCGCTGGGCTTGAGTGTTAAAGCATCTCACCATGGTGTCATCACATCTAACTTGACCGGGAACTTCAAATTCTGAAGTGGGCCACGTGTGTAAGCTCCTTTTCCCCTCTTCCCTGACCTGACTCAGTCATTCACTCACTTTGTGTTCTTTACATCCTCCACTGGGGACTGAGGACCCTGGGGGCAAGGCTGTGGCATCTTGACTCCTGTGTCCCTTCCCCGGCATCTTTTGGGGTAGAGTGGAGAGGAGATGTATGGAAACCACTGAACACTTTTAGATGTTTGATGTTAATAAAATCAGTCGATGTGTCCCCCTGGCATTTGAAGTTTCGCTCAAACTAATTCCCTAGCCACTGTGCTCACTGCCTACATAAGCGAGATACATCTTCAAGACCCTGAGATTTAAAATCATTTCTCCATCCCAGTTGTAGAGGAAAAACTATAGAGAACACCAGAATCATTGTCTGATAGAATGCACCAGAGACAAGCGCAATATGCAAAGCATGAATTTTAAACTCAGAATGATGCTGACCCAGACTTACCCACCTGCTGCCACAGAAGTCAGCCACGTGGTGGCACAGGAGGGCCCATGGCATGCTGGCATGAAGACAAGTTTCCATGACCTTGGCGGGCCTCTCCTCAGAGTGTCTGTCCATTTGTGCAGACACCCATGACTTGTCTGGCCATGAGTAAAGTTGTTAGAGGAGTCACTCAGGGCAGGTGACCCCTTCATGGTGTTTCCAGAGGACTGAGTTTTAGGTGTGGGACTCTACACAAACCCACATTCTGAAAATGGCCTCCCAAAGGGCAGACACTGCTAGCACCGGAAAACTGGTGACCTTGGAATCAGCTGCCTGTCCCCAGAAGTTAAAGTGAGTCACATAGGTGAGGTTGACACTGAAGGTTCTATGTCCTGGTCCTTCTTTGACAACATCCACAGCACTGACCACTACTCCAGCCTCCAGCCCGTATGTCTTTGAGAACTGGATAGACAGCCACCTGTCCCGACTGTTTGCGGAGCTTCTCCCCTCCATCAGACCTGCTCCAGATGCTGTCAAGAGTTTTAGAGTCGGCATTTTGGAAACAACTAGTTTGGTTCATTTCTGAGCTGTTTATAGAAACACAGACCTCAGTAGATCTGGGAAACCAGGCCAGGCTGCCCCTTCTCCACTCCCACAGTAGAGCCTAGAGCAATTTCATTCCTCTCCCAGAGCCCCTCCCCCAAACCCCAGAGGTCCCCTTTCTTGGTTGAGGACAGCCCTGGCCAATTGTTTATGCCACAGGAATATTTGAACTATGGGGACAATATCAACTCTGCAGGGGCAGGGACTACTTCTTTTCCTTCTCCTCCTTCTCCTTTGGTTTGTTTGTTTGTTTATTTGTTTTTCCAGTACTGGGAATTGGCCGGTACCCCGGGCCTTCACACTGAGCTTTATCCCCAGCCCTTTTTTTTTTTAGCTGTTTTAGCTTGAGATGGAATTTCACTAAGTCACTAAATTGTCTGGGCTGGCCTTGAACCTGGAATTACAGATGTACACTATCATTCCTGGCTCCGGGCAAGGATGTCTGTCCTGCTTCAGCGCAGCACTCAGAACCCAGGGGAATACGTGGCACAAGTAAATGTTTGTTGAATGAAATACCGAGAGGAAAGGGGGTTGTAAGCCATTGTCTTTCATCCAAACTTGTCATTATCGTGATCATCCTGTTCCTCTCCCTTCTTCCAGGGAACATTTCAAACCAATGTGCAAAAAAGAAAATGCTAAAATAATAAATCTGCACATGTCCATCACCCAACTTCAACAACTCTTCAGCCAAATTGCTTTATTTTTCTTTTTTCACTTTTTATTACAGAGATTGTTAAACCCAAACCAAACGGAGCCTGCTACAATAAACCCCAAACACACATCACCAGGCTTCAGTGTGATCTACAACAGCAGCCCCGCTGCACCACAAGGCAACTGCTGCAAACAATTTTAGGGTCACCATCTTGGAAATAACCCGATTGGAACATTTTTAAACACTCTAGAAAAAGACAAACCTAAAGTCTTATAATTATATTCATCTTCCTTTCTGAAAAATAATCCAGAAAATGACTACTACTTCTCCCTTTGATCTGCAAAGCGGTTCCCAAATTTCAGCCTGTGCATACATGAACACAGCCATGGAGACATATATAGAAAGCGCCCAACGTCCAGCAAGCTATTATCTGTGTTTATCTATCATGATGGTACTAAACCAGCCACATTTAGAACAAGGTTCTTAGTCTTTGCAGCCGGGCTTCTGTTCCTAACCACCAGTTCAGTTTATAAATCCACCGTCCAAGGCGGAAAACAATTTGAAAGGCAACATTGTTTCTGGACAAGGCTGGGACTGTGATAAAGAGCTTGTTCGGCTCCTGTCTGCCAATAAATCACTGGGCCCCAGAGTTATAGTCAGGGCCCTTGGCAAAGGACTAGGCAGCATCTGATCCTTCCTAGGCCCAGCAGACACATCATGTCAGATGAGAGAACATTTGGGGATCCCTGGGAATTGTGGGGGTGGTGGGTTCTGTTCTGAGGGGGATTTGGAGGCGTACGGGATGTGGTCCCTGCCACAGGGCGTGTTCCCCTGGCTGTGACTTAGCGTGTCTCAGAGGAGTGGCTCAGCTGCTGTGAGCGACCTGAATCAAGGGCAGCCGGGGGTTGGCCCTATAGTGTAGAGATATCATTGTTCTGGACACGTGGATGTTTGGCTTCTTTGAAATGGTTCGGTGGCAGTGGGCTCAGATGGTGACCATGGGAGGTTTGGCAAACAGGAGCCTCTGCCTTCCCCCTTCAGCCCAGCCACCCTGGGCAGTAAAATGGAATGTACAAAAGTATTTTGCAAAACCATAAAATGCCATATAAAAGTTGGGTGTTAGAGTTATTAGCAGAAAACAAAAGAACTCTGCAGGCAGAATTTAGTAAAAGGCACCGGACTCAGGCAGATGTATGCCCCCAGCCTCAGGCAGGGTCCTAAGTTCCATGGACGAGGTACTGCATGATCAAAAACTACGGCAAGTGTTTAAATTTTTAAATAGTATTATAGTAGAAGACTCATTGCCAGAAATCCCCCTTGCCGTACAATCTGTCACTTCAAACACACTTATCTCATTGTTCTTGCCACTTTCCAAAGTAGTTCTGGGAGTCCTCTTTCGTGAGGGTCTTTACTTATGTGGTCCTGGTGGCCTCTATATCCTGAACGGATGCAAAACATTTAACTTTCGTGGTCATTTTGACTTTGGGGAAGAGCAGAAGTTTTGTAGTGCCAGATCTGCTGAATAAGGTGGGTGAGGACATACCATAATATTGTCACAAGCCCACCTCTCCATTGGTTGATACTTTGCAGCAGCATTCACCATATTTTTGATCATGCCTCTTAAAGACCCTGATAAAAGAGGACTTCAAAATTGCTTCGGAAAGCAGTAAGAATGATGGGATAAGATTGTTGAAAAGGGGTATTGGGAGGATTAATGGCAATGTTTCTTTTACTGCAATAATTTATTTTTATTTAAACACACACTATAGTTTTTGATCTGCTGTTGTATAAAATACAGACGCTGAAATATAACTCTTGGGGGCTGCTATTGGTAAGGACTCAGCACAGTGAAGGCCTCATAGCAGGGCTCACTAGGGTCACCCACAACAATGTAACAATAATAGTATTTATAATATCATTTATTTACAATACATTATTAAAAGCATGTTCATAGCGGTGGTAAGAATAAATGAGTAGGTAGATGAGGGTAAACAGGAAGATTCCTGATGATGGGATGAGGCAGTAAATTAAGAGGAAATTTATATGGCAGTCAGAGAATGAAGGGGACTGAATACCCCCCTCAGGAGTGCGAGCTTTGTATATGAGACAGCGGATGATCGCTGGGGGCTTTTGAGCAAGACAGGGCAGTGAGGAGAGTCCCCACAGCCCAGGAACAATCGGGTCTTCAAACATTTAAAGGTGCAGGAGCCATTCAACCTCCCCGAGGCTCTGTTCTTTGATCTGCAGGATGGAGATTAATATAGCCACCTACTGCGCATCCTGCAGCTGCCCGTATAGGCTCCAGACACCTGGCGTCTGTAATGGTAACTGTTCTCACAAGTGCTTTAGGAAGATCCTCCAGCCAATGAGTGGACAATAGGAAGGGAGCAGCTCGTTACAGAAGCCAGCTTGGGGATCCAGGTGTGGATTTAAGCTCTGCTGTCCCTTCCAGTCCCTGAGACCCCTGCCGAATGCCAACTCCTCCAGAAGTCCCAGGCTCCCCTTCCCCCTGTCGTGACTCCATCCTCCAGCCAACCTGTTTCCTTCCAAGCTCTTCACAAGCTGTAATTATACACACTTTTCTCTTTACTTAATTACTGTCTGTCTCTCCTCACTGACTCTGCCCCGTCCCAGGGTCTGTCTCGCCACGCCCAGCATCCAGGTGTTACAGCTGCCTGTCTCCTTGGTCCCAGTCTCCTGTGGCGTCCATAACAAATTATCAAAAATTATGTGGCTCAGGATGACAGAAATTGATTCTCTCATAGCTCTGGAGGGGACCAGAGTCTGCGATCAAGGTGTTGGCAGAGCCATGTTCCTTCCGAAGGCTCCGGGGGAGATTTCCTGCCCCCTTGCAGCTCCTGGTGGCTCCAGGTGTCTCCTGGCTTGTGGCTGCAACACTCGATCTTCACGTAACCTTTCTTGTCTTCTGTGCCTCCCTTCTACTAGTCTCTTACGAGGACACACAGGGATCCAGGGTGATCTAGCCCCTAGATCCTGAACGTCATTACAGCTGCAGAGACTCCTTTTCCAAATAAGATCTTCTTCACAGTTTTGGGGATTTCGATGTCTTTTAGGGGCCACCACCATTCAACCCTCTACACTGTCCTTTGCATGAGGACTCTCCGGGGGGAATAAGTTTTCATTAGTAAGTCATTATTAAGTGCCCGGGCAGGGCAGGACACCATTCTAGGGACAAAACACAGTTGTGGGGAAAGGCTAATGAGGATAAGAATTGAGCTTGAAGGGGCATAGTATGACAGGATAAGAGTGGTGAGGGGTTTATTTTAGGTGGGCACTCAAGGGAGGCCTCTGGGAGAGAGGACACTCGGGCAGGGACTGGAGGTGTAAGAGACAAGGCATCTGTCAGACTGGGGTCCCTGAGCTCTGACACCAGTGTAGGTGTTCTGTGAATTTCCCGGGGTGACATAAAAGAAACATTTGCCTCTGAATAGGGAAGGTACCCACAGACCAAAGAATGACTTGGAGAAGTCCAGCTTGGCGAGTGAATAGGCTTACTAATCACTTTCAGACACAAAGTCACCAACCCCCCACTCACCAATCTCCTACTTATATAAGGCTCCAGGCTCTACAGCAAAATGCTAAAGCAAGAACCAGAAACCCAGGGAAGAGTTACATGTTTATGCCCACTGCATTCTCACCAGGAATTCCACCCGTCTTGGGGAGCACGGTGTAGCAACAATGAGGGATGGCTCGTTTTGCTGCAGCCTGGCACGCTGCCTCAGCACCCAAAGAGCACCCCACAGGGCAGCTAAACAGTGGCCTCTACAAAGTGGTGTGACTTCAGCTAGGGCTGGGAGGACTTCGTACTGGACCAAGAAAGAGCCCAGTTGCTTCATAAAAGGGGGAGAAAGTGCAGGGAGGGATGGGGGGTTTTGCTTTCAGGCAGAGAGTGGACTACATGTGTACAACACCCTTACAAGATAAACAAGAGAGATGCTCCTAGGATCAATGTCAGGAGGGCTGTCCCCTCAGCCTCTGGGCCACAGAGCTGGGCAGAAGTGTCTGCATGTCTGCTCACAGGTGGCCTGGGGTCTGTTAAAGGGAAAACACTATTTCAGATTGCAGTAGAGACCCCGAGGAGACCCCTACAGTCGTCCTTGAGCGTTCATGCTCTGTGCACCATCTTCCTGCCACCAGTCCTTAGCCAGCCATGGAACCACTGGAGATGACCAAAAAGAGAATGTCAGAACTAGCCTCATCTCTACGAGGCTGAGGCTGGTGATTGCAAGTTGCAGCCTAGCCTAGAGCAACTTGGCGAGACATGGTCTCAATGTAAAAAAGAAAAAAGGGCTGAGGATGCAACTTAGTGCAGAGGCCCTGGGTTTAAGCCCTAATACCACACACACACACACACACACACACACACACACACACACACGGCCCTGTAGTGGTAGGCTGTGGAGGGGAGCAGCATGGAGACACCTGCAGAGGTCAGAGAGGTGGCCAGTGGCCGAGACCGCAGGTACCATGACGTTTGAGACCAGAGAACCGGTTCCCCAAAGTATGTGAAACCAAAGCTAGAGCAGGAAGCCGAGACCAGAGGGCCCAGGGAAGCATCCTGGAGGAGCCACTCCAACTCTCCTTCCTGCAACCTGCATACACAAGGAAACTAAAAAGCTCCACAAGAAGCAGCATCTCCATTTACATGTTCCCTGGCCCCATGGAACCTCGTGGTAGATTTGGTGAGGCCCGCTCCTCTGCACACTAAGACCCCATCTTGGGCACCCAGGGTATCCTGTGCTCAGCAGGGCCAGTGGGAGGGCTCGGGCACCTGCCTCAAGCCCTCCCCGGCTCCACTTCCCCAAGGCTGTGGCTGTCAGGTCATGGCAGCTAGGAATCCCAGCATCACCTCCTCTGTCCTCTTCCTCCTCCCCTGGGGCTCTCTGAATGCGGGCACACATCAGTCCAGCCCACAGAATGAGCAGGGACAGGGCTCTGTCCTCCCGGGTGGGCCAGACAGGGAGGAGGGCATGACAGGCTTACTGTATTTTTCTGTCCAGGCCCAGACAGCCAGGAGCCAATGCTGCAGGCTTGGTGGCAGCTTTTCAGCTCTACCCTCATAGACCAGGAGCAACTGTAAACAGTACAGAAATGGATGGGAATGGCTGGGCTCCAATAAAACTCTCTGTACAAAAACAGGACAGGTGAGATTTGGCCCTCAGGCCACAGTTTGCCAACTCTTGCTATAGGCAGCAGGGAGCTATGGATTGTTCTTGAGTAGAAGAATAACATGGCTGTTTCTGAATAAGGGCAGATGATTGTGGCAGCCGCAGACTTCAGAGACAGACAGTTGTGTCCTTTGCGTTGGCTCTCAGATGGCTTTTGGACTCTGTACTGCTGAGAGCACAGTGGTTTTCCCAAGATAATGCGGCATCTACCACATTTCTGCAAAGCAAGATGCTTGCTACTCTAGGACCACCCAAGGAAAGGAACATTTGTTGATCTAATTTTTAAATAAAATATTTTAATAATGTTTAAAGACTTTGAAGTTCTCTCCAGGCTGGGACCCGCCTGGCATCAAGGCAACTGCCTGGGTAGAGAGCAAGCAGCTCTGCCAGTCGTAACATCTGTTTCGATTAAAGATGGGAGAGGCTGATCTCCGGGCCATGAGCTTGCTGGATGTCAGTGGCACGCACAGCTTTGGAGAAACGCGACCCACGAGGAGCTCATTGTTGAAGGGAAGTGCTCACACATCTTCCTGGGCCAAGAGGGTGATTGGAGGGGGGTGGGCCCAAGTGAGGGGTGGCCTAGGTGCATGCCTAAGTGGAGCTCAGCCTTCCCACTTAGGTGGAAGGGTGCCTCTGAACCCCAGTTTTGATGTTTCCCCTCTTTACTTTCTATTTTCATCTCAGGACTCTGGTTTCAAATTGGTCCAGATGGTTGGTTTATAATGAAAGTATTTGGCATGGGATAAAACCTGCAGAATGCTGACAGAATTTAATATTCTTTCAGTACTGGGTGGACTGAAACTGTGTGTAATACTAGCTTTCTGGCAAGTGGGTCTCATCTAGGAAAGGGACCCTGGGTATGCTGGAGCCTAGTTCAGATGAGAGCAAATGTGTGGACAGGCTGCTGCAGAGATGTGGCTTTATCGGTCAATGCCACTATCTCTATTTCTCCCTCTCTCTTCTGGTCCATGTGCACAAGAATCTCATAGACATTGGCATGAACATTGGTCAATCTTTCATTTTTCTCCTGTTCTCGCCTCCATCCTATCTCATCTCCTTAGGATTTGAGCAGTTTAGCAAAAATACACTCAGCACAAATGGGTGGACATTGAGGCAGGAAGTGGGTGGACCATGATGCCCCACCAGGTGCAGGCTATTAGGTTCAGCAGGAGAGGCCTGTTTCCTGCCTCCTGAGTTCTCAAGGACAGAGGTCACACTTCCTATTTAGTTGACCGAACTTTGACATTGTCATGATTAGAAATCTCTATGTGGAAAGAAGTTTGTTTTTGGTTTTTTGTTTTAGTGGTGGTGCTGGAGATCAAGCCCAGTGTGTGGTGCATG